>CAIGRB010098449.1:92321-129465 GCA_903798255.1 Fraxinus quadrangulata
ATACCCAGGTATACTTAATTTGTGTGATTATGTTAATTGCAAGAATTTTTTGAACTTAAATACAATTTATGTGAAAACATGTTATTTGGAGTTTAATTAGAGTTGATTTAAAGCAATTAAAGATTAATCGGATTGAAAGAGATTAATTGGATGTATTAATGGAGAATATTAGGTAAAAAAATCATAACTTTCGAGAGTTAAATTCGAAAATTGAAAAGTTTGGGGATTGAATTACAAACAATCAAAACTTGTCTCTGGTCAACTATAATGATTTTAGAATGAAGAGGACTTAATTATAAATATTAGAAGTTGAAAGACCAGCAATTAAAAGAGGTTTGTAGATTTTTATTACACATATATATTCAAGCTAAAGCTTATAGAGTTTCATTATACACATATATTCAAATCGAAACTTTGAAGATTTATTGTTTATGTATTATACTAGCCCAAAATTAGGGAAAAATAAAAAAATCAATCAAAAAGTCAGAATTTTAAGATTTTATAAGGAGATTGTGGAATCTTTGTGCAAGATCTTCACTCTTTTCCCGTTTTCCTTGAAACTCGGTGATGAACTTTAATTTTTTTCTTGTATTATTATTCTACCGTGATGTGTAACTAATTATTTAGTAAGGGTGAATAATTGTAACCTAATTTTGAATCTTAATTTTAATTAAAAAAAAATTTAAATCTCCTATTAATTTTGTGAAATGGTTTTTCTTTTATTCTTAAAGCTTATATTAATTGATCACTAATTCATTGATTTTTGTGAGGATTTTTTGTTTAGATCACGTAGAGAGCTAGTATAAAAGTGTAAGACATATTATCTAGTTAATTCAGCCATTATATGGATTCTTAGAGATTTAAAGCATTTAACTAAAGTTATTCGGATTCACATAGAGATATGAAATTAATTTAATTAAATAGAATCAATTTGAACTTGAGAGAAGTAATTGAACATGTTAAAAAAATTTGATCGAGTAAATATAATCAATTGTTATAAAATTTGGTAATTGATATTCAAGGGGATAACTATGGCGATCTCGTGAATCATAACACTTAAAACCATAATACTAAAAAAATCAACTTTTATTATTTAGTTAATTTAAAATAAAAATCACAAAAAGAAATATAACAACTTCTATTTATTTTTAATCAAATTGAAATTAGGAACAATTTAACTAATAGTTAGTAGTTTTCGTGGAAACGATATCCTGACTCTTAAATTTACTTTATTACTTATTACGATTCGCACATTTACGGGATATAAAATCGACAACAATTATTTTATTTTCCCACTTAATTATAGTAACCAACCTATGCAAACTTCCAATTTTTTATTGGATTTGATGCCCGTTTATGAAGTAAAAAAGCTTCCATAGTTGGTTATTTTAAATTCATAGAAGAAAAAATCAATGGTTCATTAATATTTAATAATTATAAAATAATAATTTTACAAGATTTACAAATAATGTGCTGGCACGATGGATAGTAGACGAAAAGGATAGAATCCAAAATTGATTTTCACTAAATGACACTGGGCTCGCGATAATCTTAACTAATCAAACGGTCATCAAAACTTTTTTTGAAAACCTAGTCGACTAACTCTCTACCTACCTTTACTTTTTGGTAAACAATCTCAAACTCCAACAATCTATCGACTTAGGTAAAATAAAAATCAAAAAGTTACCACAGGTTAAGACTTTTTAACCCTTGTCTATTTACTTTTTCCGAATTGAGACCCTTGCCAACTTTTAAAATATAAATATTATCTAATATTAAGTATCAAACGATACTCTAGACTCAAGTACTGAAAATTAAGGTCTGTTCTCTTTACTATTTTCAAGCCGTTTTTCGAAAACGTGTTTTCAGTTATAATAAGATCAAATTTTTCAAAACGCGTTTTTGGTATTTTCAAAATGTCAAAAAGAACATATTTTCAACAATCTCAAAATGGATATTCAAAATACCAAATCCAAAATGAATTCAAAACTCAAAGCACAAAACTGAAATAGAAAGATAACGACCCCAATAGTTCGCAAAAACGTGGAGAAGGGGAAAGAATTGAGCTGCGACAAAGTCCAAGTCAGCTGCACTCCTCCAACTAATCTCTTGTATATTAAGAAAAGAATAAGGAAATTCCACCAAATTTGTTTTAGTAATTACAATATGGTCAAATATAATAACTGGCCATGAGTTCAACCATTGAGAGAGAAATCAAGAAACCAGAAGCCATATCCATCTCTTCAATGTCTCATCAATCATCATATAATGAAAACCAGTAATAGAAAACATAGAACCAGTTGCTTTCTGGGTTGTTTTGGATTTTCAGTTAAGGATGATGAGGAGAAAAGGATATCTGGTGGAGTAGGCGGCGGAGGAAAGGACAAAGACTATGGCCAAAGAATTTCCCGGTATTCGTTCAGAAGAATGAAAAAATCGTCTGCTAAAACTGTTCCCGTTAACGTCGTCTCCAAATTTGCTCCAAAGTTGAGGTCAAGCAAGGAAATTCATGTTCTTAACAAAGATATGAATTTATATGCTACAAGTGATCAGCTTCCGGCTGCCGCCACCGGCGGCGGTAGTAATCTCAACATGGTTATGGCAGCAGAATCTGATCAAGTTGGCCTCCACAAATCTAGTGAGGTAAATATTATGCAATCGTTCTTAATTAAGAACCAAGAAAGTATCAATTCCTACAAGACGAGATTTCAGCTCAAATAGAAAGACTTAATTTGGTCGTGTTTAAAAGCGAATTTTCTAAACTCATTTGACTGTCCCAAATGCATATTATCTAAGCTTCTATTTGGTTTTACTAAAAATCAGATCTTTAGCAAATTTTAATAAAAGTTGATAAAATGTGTAATTAAAAAGTTGATAAAAGTTGTGGTACCTATGAAATATATATTTGAAAATGAATTTTAAAAAAATTAAGAAATTGAGACCAAATAGATCCTAAATAAGCACCTAAAATAGGGCCAACGTGCTCTTAGTTTCTTAAACCCGACGATCGATTTAATTTTCTTGTAGATGGATTTTGCCGGCTCCATGAAATTATAATTTATTTTTTTAGGAATATGTTAGAAAATATTTTAAATTTACGTGTAATATTATTTTATGATAGAATTTATGGTTCAAAATAAATTTTGAAAAATGGGGACCTAACACGGGATTAATATTTGACTTGAAAATTAGTTAGTTGTTTCTGTTACCTCAGGCCACGACAAACAATAATGACGAGCACATCATCCTTGAAAAGATCAAAAGTTTGGGTGCAGAAAATGGGACACTTAGGTACCATGTTAGCCGGTCAAAAGCGGGTAAGCAACTTTCGAAATCAGTGGCTGGACGGGGAATTTGCGACCGTGGATCAAATGAAAATGATGCGAAATTTGGGTCACTCGTTGGGATATCAATTCTAGTGGTAATACTCGGAATTATGTTAATTTGGGGCAAATCATGTGCCATTCTTTGCACGGCCATATGCTTCTATATCATCACTAATTTTCGAACACAACAAAGAAATGATTCGGACGTGAAAAAGGATTCATCAAAGGAGTTTGACGAATCAAATTTCAAAGAGTATAAGAAGAAGGTCGTGTTACAAGGATTTCTCGAGCGATCAAAGCAACATAAGTAAATTTATCAACTTTTTTGGTACTTTTGTAAGTGTGAATTTGGTTTGTCATTTGTATATGGTCAATTTTTGTTCCCTCGGTGGTGACGTTCTCAATCTATTGTCTAGAATAAAATGTTACTTTAGGGTCTCTTCGATTTAGATTTTTTTAGAATAAATTTTGTGAAAATTGAATTTTTTGGGGAATATGTAGTTAAAAACTATAAAATAAACCTGAATTTACGAACAAAATTATTTTATTGAAAGAATATATAGTTAAAAATGAGTTTGAAGAAAAACGAATTTTAAAAAAAATTGTATCAAACAATTTTTTTGTCAGGAGTCAAAAATAATTCACGTGACGATGAGTTCAAGTCACGTGCAAATGTGGGTACATAGTGGGGCATGTCTGGTCGTGGCTTTCTACCCATCAAATTAAAGATATGAACAATATATCGCAGATCCCCGAATTAGTCGTCGTAGACGGACACCTGTGTATAAAAAAAAAAAAAAAAAGATATGAACAACAATTTGGTTTGTTAATATTGTTTGTTGACTAATTTTTTAGGATTTTGTTTTATAATTTTTTTAATTTAATTAAGTGGATAAGATCCTGTCTAATTTTTTAAATACATGCCCGGCACAATCAAAATGGAGTTGGTACTCGCGACTTGGCCTTCTTGCAGGGAAATTTCGTTTTAAAATAATTATTTTTTTCTTTTCGTTTCCTTTTTGTGTAAAAAATGCATTGTCGTTTAATATCAAGAAATTTTCATAATTATCTTGTAAAATTTCATACTTGCGATTTTTAAGAGATAAATATGAAAAATAGAAAATAGAATTTCATTATTTTGAAAAGAAAAAATATATGATCGTTCTGAAAATAAAGAATAAGAGTCACTAGAAGCATTTAGATACGAAAGAAATGAAGTATTTGATTGGCAAAAACATGTTAGTCAAGGAGTAAATAGGTTCGCACTCTACGTCATTAACCATGAATGATCAAGATTGATGACAAACACATCGCATCGTAAATTTTTTTCGCTAAAAACTGTGTATGCCGCAAGCGCACGTGTCACGTACAAATAATAAAGTTTACTAAAGAGTCCGAGTTGTTAATCCCACGAAGAATGATGTAACACTAACTAATGTGTCGATGGTAATTGTGTAACATAGTATGTTACATGTGGTGGTGGCGACAACAATAATAAATGTAGTGATGGTGGTATAAAAGTAAATATCGACAGTGGTGATATAACAATAAACGTTATAAGTGGTAGTGATGGTAGTGCAAACAATCACAATGACGATGAAAATAGGTGTAAAGTGTAACATATTGTACTATAGGTGATGGTGGTGACAATGACAATGATAGAAACAAGGTTGTTAAATATGTGTAACAAAAATTTTACAAAATGTAACATATGAAGTTTATTGTGAAAATTAAAATAAAAAAATAAATTGAGACTAAATTTTTTTTAAAAATAAGTATAGAATTAGCAAACTTTGCAACTTTGTTAAGAGCATTTTCAAGAGACGCTCTATTTTTAAAGAGCATATTCTATCATTTGAATAATATCTATAAATTTAGAGAGTTAAAATTTTGAAATACTTCAACAAACTCTTTATATTTAACACTTAATTTTACTACTTTCAAAAAATATTTATTATTTTTCTTTATATTTTATTTTAACTAACTTTTTTTTAAAATAATTTTATTACTTTCCTACATTGAAAATTGAAAGTTTTTAAATGCATTTAATTATAAAGAGTGAGTCGACTCTCCAAATTTGGAGAGCCAAACCCACTCTCTAAATTAAAATGTTAATTTAAAGAGTCTCTTGAATCTTGATTTTAAATGTTAACTCTTTAAAATAGAGAATTATTTTTCTATATTGAAAATTGAAACACTTCGAATGCATTTAATTATATAGAGTGAGTTTGACTCTCTAAATTCGGAGAGTCAAACTCACTCTCTAAATTAAAATGTTAATTTAAAGAGTCTCTTGGAACGTGATTTTAAATGTTGACTCTTTAAAATAGAGAGTATTTCATGTTTAAAGAGTCTCTTGGAGATACTTTAATGTATTTTTGAATTGTTGCCTTATTTTATTTAATTTCCACATGACTAATGACTCTCAAATTTCTTCTTTCAGGTCTTTCTTTTTGGGACTTTCTCAATATGAGAATGAATAATGCTATTGAAATTTAATTTCAGCAACATCATTGATAACAAAACTTTGAAAATATACATTTTGATTTGGGAAAAGAGCATTTTGAATATAAACAATTCAAGTAGATTACCATTACACTTCCCATCATAATTACAAATCTATACAATTAATGAGTAATATTGGATGGCTCAAAAGTGAGACCTTAAGTAATGACCAATGAGTATGCACACAGAGGTTTTGGAATTGGAGGGCTCAAACCATGAAGAGAATTGAAAAGGATGAGAAGTGATCATGAGAAGATGAAAGATTGAAGGCTATGTTCAATCTGCGACCACAAGTAAGAAAACACTCAATGTCCTCCAAGACTTGTCACGGAGCACAGTCTAATTCGACAGAATTAATTAAGGGCCATTTGGCATGATTTCTGAGAAGTAAAAAAAAATTGTAGTTGAGACTCAAAGGAAACTTTTAAATTTATTTGATTAATTTTCTCAAAAATTGTTTTTGCGATTCAAAAGTTGTTTTTGAATCCGTTTGATTAATTTTTATAAAAGTACTTATAATTAAAAGAACTTTTAGAGAAAATTGATTCAATGTGAAATCCTCTAAAAGTTCTCAAGGAAAGGAAAACCATTTTAAAAATTAGTTTCTAAGCACTAATTAAGGTAAAAACAAATTTGAAAAATTTTATACAAAAAATAGATGTCCTGTCAAACAGATCCTAATTCTAATCACAACTTTTATTGGTCACCCATGCTTTTATTTCCCTTGCAAATGGTCACGTGATAAACTATCACTTAACGAGGACGTTGTATTGGAAAAAAGTTATATATAATAACGAACAAGATTTTAGTTTTTTTCCTTAATCTCGTTCAATTCAGCACATCGAACATATGACAAGATTGTTTCAAAATAAATTAATATTGACAATTTACAACACAATTATGAATCAACCATGCAATCAAGATATATTTTATTTCAACATAACCTCCAAATTCACCTAACCAATACGTATATGCTAAATATCTTCAACCATACAAACAAATAACATACATAAAATCGAATAGAACCAATGACACACCAAACTTCATTAATTTTTCATAGAAATAAGAATATTCTGAATCTCTGATTTATCACGCCTTAAAAGCTTGACCTTGAGACCATACTTCATGTACATTGTTAAAGCCATCTTTGGCACCACTGGATGGTTTTCCACAACCACCACCCGGTAGCGGTATAGGATGGCCGCAGCGGCGAATTTCATCTGGTAATAAGCAAAATCCTTTCCTAAGCACAGCCGAGGGCCGCCATTAAAAGCTGTAAATTTGTAGGCAGATTCACTCGTGAATCGGCCGTTGTTTAGCCATCTCTCTGGCTTGAATTCTCTGCAATCTTTGCCCCATATCTCTTCCATTCGCCCCATAGCATAGATTGCATACACAACTTTTGTTCCCTTCTTCACTACTGTTCCATCAGGGAATTTATCATCTTCGAGTGCCTACACGACATAAAGTATTATTCAATCTTTTTTGAAAATAGCAAGATTAAGCAAAAAAAATCTTGTGGTACAGTAAATTTCTTACCTCTTTATGGTCAACCGGGACTGAAGGGTACAACCTCAGAGCCTCCGAAAGAGCTGCCTGAAGATACTCCATCTTCTTCACCTCCTCTGGTTTCAACACAAAATCGTTTCCCTTTTCTTTGTTATCTTCTCTTCCATTTTTTATCCCACAAATTTCAGCAAGAATTTTTTGTTCTACTTCTGGATTTTGATTCAGAAGCCAGAAAAACCAGCTTAATGCAACTGAAGAAGTGTCTCTCCCAGCAAGAATGAAGTTCACACAAATATCACGCAAAAACTTGTCTGAAAATGGCTGTTCTTCTTCATCTTTCAAACCCATAAACACTGTTAAAAGATCTGTTTTTTGTTTATTAACATCTGACGATTCCAGGGAAAGTTCTTTCTTTCTACTACGAATTACTTCTAGAGCAAAATCGTCTACTCCCTCTATTGATTTCATGAGTTTTCCTTCAGTTCCCAGGCTGAAAAATCTCATGGTTTTCCATATTAGAGTTGGAGTCACGAAACGCAATATCGTTGCTTCTGTCGCGGCCTCGAACGCCCTGGCGAAGGGGATTTCCGGCAGGCCAGGGCTGAGACACCCTGGATCGACGCCAAATGCGATCATGCAAACATTATCAAATGTTAACCTCAATAGAATATCTTGTAAATCTACGGGGACAGATTGGTTCACTGCATCTTCCAAAACAAGCAGGAGCCTGGCATGGACGAGTTCCAGCAATGATTCAGTTGTCATTTGCCTGAACTTCGCAGAATGAAATTCAAGACTTGCTGTTTTTCTCTGTCTTTGCCAAATCTTATCATCAGCATTGAATATACCATCGCCGAGAAGATCCCGAACCGTGCTGCGAAAATATTCTCCCTTGGGAAAATTTGAGAAATTTGTCTTCAGAAGGTACTCTAAATTTCGAGGATCCGATGTTACAACACAATTGAGGTTTGTAAACCAGGGTCCTCTGAATGTAAAAGTCCCATTTTGTCGACATATAACGCAGGAAATCCACTCGTACACATCGCCCCGAACACCAAGAATTAGCGATGGCAACATACCGACGAATGGCCAATTCGGAAGTCCTTGATGCTTTCTCTGCCTTAAACTACGTATAATCAAGAAAACAAGAATCGCTAGAAAAATCTCGACCATTTGAATCTCCGACAAGTACAAGAAACCTCGGACGATAAAATTCCCAGAGACAAGGTCCCTAAACGACGAGGAAGACAAAGATGAAGAAGTGAAATTGCTAGTTGTGCTTAGAGTAGTCATGATGTTGGAATGAAGAGGAATAGAGTAATAGTTGTTCATGGAATGGCTGTTTGAATGGTTAGTCATGTGATATAAGGGGTGGAAGAATTGGCTAAGTGTGTTTCTTGGCGTGCATGAATTTGTGCAGTGGTTTTGATTTGGTGATCTGACTGTACAGATAGGCCACTTTTTCATGAATAGTCTGGCTTTTTCTTAACAAAATGGATTTTGGCAATTTCACTTATTTTCTTTACTTTTAATCCAAAATCTTTTGAGGGGACTGCTTATTTATTTGGTTTGACAACAAGAGGGGGATTTGCTCGCGGGTGGGTGGCGGCGGTTAACCTAAAAAAAATCCATTTCTACAGCATTTAGACACGCTTTCTTAGGACATATTTGGTCAACTACAAAGAATTTGTGTCTGAATTCTGGGATTTTAATGAATTATTTTTTTATTTTTTTTAAGGTAACGAGTCTGTGGGCTGTAGGTGGTCTTTTGTGCCCCACAGTAAACTTATTAATTTACAATGTTTTTATTTTTTATTTTAATGAAATGTGCTCAACAATGTTGCTTGTAGAGTAAAAAGAAACTATGTCATGGAAGAATAATGGAAGTTTGAAAATAACTATTTGCTACTGAAAGGATTTAAAATAAAACCTTCTAGAGGTCCAGATTGGTCTATTAAATACGTAGGAATTCTATTAGCCTTCCCAATTATAACGCTCACTTCATCGACAATAGGTGATTTTTTTTAGATCTGTGGTTGAAACTTTAATCAAATTTATTTGAAAGCATGTTTTGAAAATTGTTTATAATCGGTTTAAATTATAAATAGATAGAAATAAGTGGAATGCAAATGAGTAGCATTATGAAATTTTAAAAATATGTAGATAAAAAGTGATTCGACCAATTATAAATTTTAGTCAAACAAGGACATAGATTGACAACGATAATACTAATAGAAACTTGATGTTTGATAAAAGGAAAAAAAAAAAATTAAATATAGGTTTAAGGTGGTTATATTTACCCCCACCTTTTTTTTTTAATATACCACATTTTAATTACATTAAAAGTTGTAACTTTTATATTTAACTTTTTTCTTCATTATATTCTTATTTTAACATTTCTTTGACCACAAAATTTGTTTTTAATCATGGTTTTCGTCAAGAATATTATTAACATGCTTCATATGAGGGTCAAATATTTTATTGTATTTTTTCATTATTATTTGTTTTGTTTATTTAAAAATATAATAGACAAATGAGTCTTTTTACTCTATATTTTTTAGAGAAACTATAATCATTTAAGAATAAGAATGTGATAAAAATGTTTGAGAGGTAAATGTGATAATATTTAAAGGTTTTATGCAATTAAAATATATTATAATTATTAAAAACTGTGTTGTGAATATGTAATTAGCATAAATTGTCGTTATCGTTTGCACTCATTGCACAAATCATTCATATCGTTTCAAATTTGTCATTTACACCCTTATTTTAATCTTTTCTTGCGGAGTTGGTTCTTTCCACCCATTCCGTTGATTCTTTCCGTCAAATATGGGTAATTAGTACAAATCGTCATTTCAGTTGCCTTTATTGCACAAATAGTCCATATAATTTTAATTTAATAATTGGGCGCTTAGATTAACATTTTTTTTGCACAAAAGATTCTTACCTTCTATTTTCTCCGTTAAAATATCGTAAAATGACTAATTTACCTTTCTCTTTAAGTAAAACAAATAGAAAAGAAAGAAATAATATTAAAAAAAATTGCATATAGAGTTTCAAGTTTTATGCCAATTACTCATATTTGACGGGGGGGAATTAACGGAATAGACGAAAATGACCAATTTTGCAAGAAAATATTGAAATAAGGGTACAAATGTCAAATTTAAAACGAAAAAATTGTGTTAATTACTCGTTGTGAATATATTTAGTCATAGGTTTAAATTATAAGCGAAAAAGTTGTGTTAGATGTTGATTTCCAAAATTGCTAGTGATCATTGTATGACACTATCAACAGCGCTAGGCGTGGAACAAGTTGAGTCAATTTGGATATATTGCAATTTAAACTTATCCAATCAAAATTTTGAAATCAAACGAAATTATTTTGGGCCGGTTTCATTTCAGAATTTTGATTTGGGTTTTGGTTAAAAAAAAAAAAAAATTGAGCTTGCTTCCAAAAATGAAAAAAAAAAAAACGAATGAAAAATGCTTGTTGTACATAACCATTTATATATTGTTTTACAGATTGATGAGGTGATAATAAATTGAATTAAAATTGTCAAAATCTCTTCACTAGTTGAACAATTGCTCATGTAATGTGGGTTAATGACAAAAAGGAATTGAGAGATTTTTCTTTTTTTTAATAATTAAAATCTATTATTTTACATAAATATGTGATACATATATGTAAATCTGTATATATGAGGGCTAGCCAGTAGCCTGCTAGGGTTCTTCACTTCTTCTTCCTTTTCGGGCTTCTCCGTTTGGTGGGGAATTGGGGATTAAGGTTTTGATTTGATTTTAAATTTCTTTATTTAAGCTAAAAATTTAAGCGTTGAATTGTTAAATTTTAAAAAAACCTAACAGGTGACATATGGGTCAAGTTTTATCTGGTTGGTTGCACAACCCGCTATCCAACCCCACCCGATAGCTTTTTGATTGGATAGAACCCATTCAAATTGCTAATTTGTTGAAAATCGACTCGAGTCGATTGGTTTAGAGGATTTTTCGAATATTTTGTCCACCCCTATCCATGGGCTTGTCTCCACTAAATAATTACGTGTAAAACAATATCAAATGAAATTGTAAATCAAAAGAAAATTGCACGACCACCCCATCCATGGGCTTGTCTCCACAAAATAATTACGTGAAGAAAGATCAAAAGAAATTGTAAACCAGTACGTCTTGAAGTATTTTCTTAAGGGGATGAGAAATAAATGTGTTACTTGTGTATTTTTTTATGTATATCCGCTCTATGGATTTTTCGATGATCTTAACCGTCCTTTTAGGTTTTCTTATGTAGAATACGACTTCGATTATTATTGATAAATGGTAAAATCTTGCCTAGACTCGAGCCTTTCCTTACTAATTTAGAAGGATTTGGCTTGACCATTTATGAGTTGAATTTTTGCAGCTTCCTTACTGGGCTCGTCCTTGTCATGCTCCCTTGATAATTGACTGATTATTTGTCCCTAGTTTTACGCATGCCAAAATAAGTCCGCACTTAATGTGTTGAAGACTATTAAATCTTGGACAATTTATACGAACATGGATAAAATATGAGGTAAATTGAAGAATATTGATTAAAATTACAACTTCAACCGGCGTTTAAAGAAAAATGCAACAACTATACGTTATGTAATTTTTTGACCTCTACACCTCTACTTGGTAAGTGTGGTTGCAGTATCAGACACGAGATAAATCTTCCAAAGAACAAGTCATTTTTCGAATAAGCCAATTCACATTCTAGTTTTATGGCTATTCGATTTTGAGAAAAAAGTAAAAATGTCATCTTTCTTTGTTAGACATTTCAAGAATCTAAAACACCAAATAAATAAAATTTTATAATAATTGTAGTTTGAGGAACGAGAGAATTAATGTATCAAATGAATGTTCAAAATGGGGAAGATGGCAATTTTTTGTTTGCCAAGAAATGGACAATTAGTTGCAGAGCTTGTCTGGGTTTAAAACTAGGAACTTGGTGCCCGGCTCCTCTTACCGTCACGAACATTAGCCCCTTGTACTCCACCGTCCACCCGCCCACCTATGCAAAGTATTAACAAGAAAGTGAGAGTTAAATATCAGAGTCGGTCCTGAAGATTTTGATGTTCTAGACGATAAATTATTATAAGGCTCGTACAAATATTTATTTTTTATTTTTGTTTTTTACAAGCTCATTGATATCAAACAGTTTCTCTTTCTCGTGATGAGGAACATTGTACTTATGGTATTCGCTTACCGTTTGAGAATCAATTTTTGTGTTCAAGAAATAAAATAAAAAGGTTTTTGGAAACCAATGAGGTGTGGGGATGATGACTATAATTTATTATTCAAAATATCCTATATTTGAAAATGGAAAAATTCAAAATCGAATGGAAATTAAAAGACGTTATTAGGTAGGGAGAGAACAACTTTCTCTTTATTTGCACTAGTACATCAAAATATTTAATATAAAAAAAATTCACAAATAAGAACTTTTTTTGGACTTTCAAATTTTATTGCTCATATCTTGAGGCCCAAGGTCACTGCATAGGTGGCCTTAGGCCAGAATCCGGCCTACTAAAGACTAATGGAAGAATAGTTTAAACAAAGTTAAAATGTACATTGACATTATTTTCAAAAAATCAGAAGTAATTTTTGAGATTAAGAAATTATTTTTGAACATATTTAAATAATTTTTGTGGGTGTTTTGTTTGACTAAAAAGGCTTTTAAAAGAAGTTGATATCAGATAATCCTTTTAAAATTTCTTTTACAAAAAACAGAATTGCAAAACGAGCCCTAAAATCACTATACCTTAATGTTTTGATTCAACAAACGAAAAAAGTGGATGATAGTTTTACCATCTAAGTAGTCAATGCAAACTCGAACGGGGATAAAATCGTAATAAAACATCTACATTTAAAACATGTTTGAGCCTCATTTTTTTTTTTTTTTAGAAAAAAAATACATTTTGAAATAATAATTTGATGGAGAATCTATAGTTAAAAAATAAGGAAAATTTTTGGATTTGCGTATAATATTATTTTATTGAAAAATGTATGATTGAAAATAAGAGAAATAAAAATATAATTTGGAAATAATGGAAACCAAACAAGGGCTTAGTAACATAATGCTTAACCAAGTTTAAGATAAGTGATCAATTTGAAGCAAAATGAAAATATAACAACCAACATGAAATTTTATTAAAAGTTGAGGTGTTTTTTTAAGAAAGTACCTGCTTTTTGTATGTATACCATGGTGTCCAATCTTGATTTATTTTCAGCCCCAATTTTTTTAATGATAATCTTGTTGCTGTCACTGGAATTCTTCCATCTGTATCTCCACTGTCATTACAATGTTTCAATTAAGCAATTATTTAAAAGTAACTTCTAAGTAATTATTGTTTATACTTTTTTATTTTTTTATTTTTTAATTACCTGTAAACCCATACGCGTATACCACCAGCAACAAGCTTGGAGATTATAGGGAGTATGGAGGCGGGCGCATCACTCCAAAACGTAATATTGTCGCTGCATACCACATGAAAAATAATTACTTTACTTTTTTCTGGAAAAAAAACAAATAAATTAATGGATTAATTGCACAACATTCTACAATATGATTTATACTATTTCAGTAAATAAATAAATAAATTATTCAATTCACATAGGAAAAAAGGTTACTAGTAACGTGTAAATCAATATTATGAAAATCAATCCAAACACCGACTTGGAAAAGGAAGAGGATCAATGGTCAAAAAGGGACTCACAAGATGATTTTAATAAATAAATAAATAATTCACAAAAAAAAAATTAAAAAAATTAAAAGATGGGTTTCGAATGAGTTTTTGCATAGTTTTAATAAATTAAATAGGTGATAAGATCTGAAACGAAAATGGGTCAACAGATTTCCGTAAAATCAAGCGTGTCAATTGATTTTCGGAATGTTTTTTAGAAGGATAAATTTTTCTGTCTTATCGATCCGACTTTGTGCCCGATTCCCGATTTCACCCATCGAACCGGACATATCAAGTTAGTCCGAATTACATTGTGTAAATAGTCAAAAGCCATATGTCGGAAGGAATGCTGTGGAAGTGGTGTCAAAGTGTGTTCGGTCGCTTGGGAGGGGGTGGGAGCAGGCCCGATTTTGGACCGAGGCAAGTGAGGCCCGCGCCTTGGGTCCAAAAGTAGAGGGGGCCTCATTTTTTGGTCCCCAAATTTATTTTTTTTTATTTGAAGTTTGGCCCAGCCGGTCAGTCCAAAAAAAATTTTTTGGCCCAATTTTTTTTTTTAATGTTTTGATATTCAATTGCCCGATTAGATTACTTTCAAATCCTGTTGAATTTTACATTTACGTTGATTTGGGGGCTCAATTTTGGTAGTTCGCCTCGGGCCCCGAAAATCACAGAACCGACCCTGGGTGGGAGTGATGTGAAAACACGTCGCACCGCTAGTACTTTAAGAGGCCAACCAATGGAGGCTTGTACATTTTGCAGGCTGGATATATGACCAGTCAACAAGCCGAAAAAGCCTAGCATGTTCGGAACAGGGCAGGCATAGCCCAAAAAGAATACGGTAAGACGGTGCTAGCTTCGTCCATCCCAGCCAATCACAACTAGGTGAAAGGGGAGGGAGGGAGTTGAGACGCGTGAAAAAATTTAGTTTTTTAACTAATGAAATGACAAAGCAAAAAAAGAAAAAGAAAAAATAATTATTAAAATTGACAAGAACTATATCGACTCGACACACTCTACACCTCTAGAGGTTACATAGGTTTGAAAGAATTAAAAAAAAAAAAAATACTATATATGTAAGGTGAAAATTACCTGCAATGAGTCCACGGGTATGAAATTTTGGTGACATTCGCATGAAGAGCTTTTTGTACATCTGGCCTATTCATATATACCTGAGTATAATCTGTCACACAAGGGTCATACCCTGCTGGTTTCTTGTGCCATTCATCCTGTAAAATCAATTTCAAGAACGAATAAACATTTCCACGGCATATTTGATATGCTCGACTCAACAATTCTGTCCAATACTGAACAAGAAGAATAAAAAACTCACAATTTTAGACATCAGTCGAGGAGCGACACCTTGGATCCGATGAAGTTTTCTATTCGTGCTGCTGAAATTTCCTTTGACACAAGTAGGTGAATATAAGCTATACATATCCACAATTTTGTAAACATCGTAGTATTTGTTGAGAGCTACATCGCATTCATCTGTCAGATGTTCATTGCCAAAGTTACACTTGGTTTTAATTTCTTGGTACAACCTATCTGAAATCACAGCATGATCCCATGCATAATCAATCATTCCAGTTTGATCCATTTCATCGTCCACCAATGCATTCCCTATCTGCATTTAGAATCAAAATGAAGTCAAATCTTGCCAAACTGTACACTAAAACGGACAAGATTTTAAATAAAACGCACCATAAATCCCTTGAGATTAATGCGGTCATCCTTGGCAACTTTTTTATTGCTATCGAAAATAACCTCCGCAAGTTGAGGGACATAGTGACCTAAAATGTACATCATCAAATTGTAGCAAAATAAAATAAGCAATTAAGCTAGCTGTTTATTAAAGTAAAAGCAAAATAAGTGGAAAGTTGCTTAATTTTGACTACCTGCATAACTTTCTCCAGCAATGTAGAACTCGTGAGATTTATACTGTGGAAATCTTCTGAACCAGTTGACCAAAAAGTTGTATGAATCCTGAGCTGATTGATTACAAAAGCAAAAAAGTAAAAAGTACTATAATGGATGTTTCTAAGCGTGCATTTGTATCATATATATCGAAATACACGAGATTTTAACATTTTTTTTTTAAGAACTCGTTTGACGTTTGACAGAGTTTTTGCTTTTAGTCGAAGAGCTTTCTCAAAAAATTATTTTAGATCAACTTTATCTAAAAGCGCTTCTAGTGAAACAAAGTACTCCAAAAAAATTATACAAACATATTTAAAATTAACGTCTTAATTTCAAAAGCAATTTTGACTTTTCAAAAGTCTTGTTAAACGGATTATTAATACTGTTAAACATTGTCTAGTACCGATAATGTTAAAGATTGAGTTACGTTACCCGTCACTTTGTCACCAAGCTCATTGATATCATTGCTGCTATTTGTATACGAGAATCCAACACCAATGGGAGATTCTACAAAAAGTAAGTTGGCCGCTACACAAGGAAAAAATAAAATGTAGTTTTAATGAAGCAGTACAAAAGTAGTTATAATACTGGAGATGATTTTGTCGTAAAAATTTTAACTTATTTTTCTTACTCAATACATTACCGAGTTATTCAATCTACCTTAATTCCGACGTGCCGAAAAACATGATAAGAAAGTGAAGTATGTAAAATAATTTTGCATTAATCATACCTTTATTCCAGGAGTTATTGTTGAATTTGAGCTCTGGTTTGCCCTTTTGTGTTAAAAAAGGCCCTAATTCTTCAGCCGCGCCGTAACCAACAGATGAACAACCAGGACCTGAAATGTTCAAAATAAAAATAGATAAATATCTAATTTATTTTCAAGACTGCTAGCCCTGACCCGTTGTATAACGAGTCCGGGCCGGGCTGGCAAGCGGTACAGGCCCATTATCAGTGAATGAGGGGGAGTGAAAAGTAAATTTAAATAGAGAAAATTGTTTCTTTATTAACCATTTATTAATATTATATTATTTTTTATAAACGTAAATTTCTTTGGATTCCATATTTCCAAAATGAAATTTGCAGGCGAGGGAAACAATGTGCAAGTAATAATCAATAACATTACATTCCAAAAAATAAAAATAAAAATAATAAATTATGTGGAAGACAGTTTCAACTAATACTTCAAAATAAAATTAAAGAATTGAGTGAAAATTTCTCAAATTTCTCGATAATATTTATATCTGACAAAGATTCTAAATATCGAACAAGAAAATTATAGAAATTCAATATTTCGTTAGTGAAAAGTCATTTCTAGCCAATTATGCTTTCAAAATTCCAATTTTAATAAATGAATTTCTATTTCCAAATGTGGTAAAAAAATTATCATTTGTATAGAGATGGAAGCAATAATTTTATAGTAATGATATTTAGCACGTGCTGCAAAACTCGACATTAAGTGATAGAATTAATTAAATGAGTCGGAGAGTCATTTCTAGTCAAGTATGCTTTCAAAATTCCAATTTTAATAAATGAATTTTCAATGGTGTTTGATGGGGTTTAAAATTGGATTTTTAGTTAATTGTGATAAAAATTTTTGAAATGTGTGGTTGAAAAGATGTGGGACCCATGAAAAAAGTGGTTAATATTGATTATTTGACTTTGATTTAGATTAAAATCAAATTTTAATCCGGTCAAACATACAATTTTTCCAAATGTGGCTAAAAAAATCATTTGTACGGGGATGAAAGCAATAATTCTATAATAATTATATTTAATATACCAGTTGGGTTACAAAATTCGTTTAGGTGACATTAAATGATAAGATTAATTAAATGAGTCATATAACATTTTCTACATTTAATTGAGTTAATAAGCCACTTATGATTGTGTTGTAGCATCATTGGTACTAAATATCATTATTCATAATTTTAACTGTATTTGACAAATTATAAATCATTTATAAACAGAAATGGTAAGAAAATTAATAATAGGCCATATGAAAAGTATGATTAATAAATAAGTAAAGTTAATTAATTTGTATCTAAATTAATATTTGACTTTGTCTAAAATTTTAAATTGATACCAAACGGTGGCTAACATAAAAAGGGGCGTAATTTTACTAGACATGTATATGAAACATAGTGGCATCGAACAATACTACATAATAAGATTTTAAATTCGTGTTCCATCTTTAACCAAACGGGCTTTCTTGTTTGTACTTAATACCATAGATAGATTGAGACGCAAATACATCACCGTCTAGTTATCGAGTATAATTAATTCTTTTACATGATGCAAAAAAACTTGACGTGTATACTACTGTACATTTTATCTTACTAAACGAGCAAATAAAAAATATGGGTTGTATGTATAATTTTGATGTACGTACCTCCATTAAGCCATAAGACAAGAGGTTTCCTTTGAGGATTTTTGGTGGCTTCAAAAAACCAATAAAACAGTGCTCTTCCATGAGTTTGATTCACAGTAACATAACCAGCATATTGCTTGAAACTCACCGCCGGCTGCCCCGGTAGATTTATTACTCTGTCCGCTTCTTGTGGTGATTTAGACGGCGAAGCCTTCTCTACGGCGGCGGTTGGCAACACTCCGCCGGCGGCCACCAATGCAAACATTACCCAAACAACAATATTCAACATTTTCTGTCTCTAAATTAAACTTTGTGTAGAGAGAGAAAGAGGGAGCGTGTGCATGTGTGGTTTATATAGTGATGAATGACAGATAAGAAGCATGGCCTGAAGTCATTCTAATTATTCTCTTACCAAATATACATTCCTTTTGAAGTTTGAAAATTGAAACTCGTGCAAATTGCACAATTGTATCCTTATCTATAATCCTTGTAATAATTTGGTCCTCACTTTTAACTATCTTTATAGTGTCGTTCACGATCATTTTTTAGTTAAAAAAAAATATATATAACCAACAAAAGAAAAAAAAAATTCAAATCACTAGCTCCTCCACACATCCTCACCCACCTCTGAAGTCTAAATCCTATTACTTGTTGGCGAATTCTACTTCCTATCTCGATTGTCGATGGCAACCCACACTCTTATGTCAATCCACTATTGACAACAAGGTATGGTGCAATTTTGGGGTTGCTGAGAATTGGCATGGATTAGATGTGGAAAGTGAGGTGAGTAGAGCATTAAGAAAATCGACTTGCACGAGTTGACTCGCGAGCTTGTTTGTTCGTGTACAAGTCGGCTCATCATAAGTTAGCATAAAAACAATTCCAATAAAAAATTATAAAAAAATTGGTGAGTTCATGGGACGAGTTGAGCCTAACAAGCTGAGTGGCTCTGCTCGCCCCATTTAACACCTTTAGCATGGATGATTTACATTTTTTCCTTCTTTTTTGTTTCATTATATTTTATTTCCTTTTATTTATTTTAATTAACACAAGCATATAACCGTTTAAAAGCAGACTTTTTAATACAAAGAGAACGAGACATTACTTACATATTTGTAACACTACAAATCGAAACGTTAGAGCAGACACTACCAGATAAAATAGTTTAAGAACCCAAACGCTACGCATTTCATAAATCGGTGATCAATATTGCAATTTTTCCTTTTGAAAATATCTGTTTTGGAGGTATTATTCACTCGAGAAGTCGATATGATGAAATGGTGGACCATTTGCTTAGAATGATAGCAAAGGGCCGTTTTGGACCTGTTCAAAAGCTTTAACTTTACTGTTAATTAAGAAGCCTTCCCAATTGAGAAAGCCAAAAATATTTTCTTTTTTTCTCAATTGCTTGTAGAATAAAAAGTATGACAACTTCCATCATCACCCTAAAATCCCATATTTATCGTTTACTTTTTGTTACACACACATGATTTATCCATCAAATTTATAATTAACCTAAATTAAAGAATTAAATTCCCTTTTTATTTCTTGTTTTAATAGATAATTTTGCAAGATAAAACTTACGATGTGATCTGCTTAATTCCTAATTAAAATCGAAATTCTTGTTTCGAGATTGATTCTATCGACCAAAAAATGTTACATTGCGGGTGTGCTTTTATTAGAAAAAATGGAACGTCGTTGGGAAGAGGATTGGATTGTAATAAACAATATTAAGAAAGAAAAATATGATAAAATTTATTTTTTATATGCCTAGTTTATATTTAATGTGTATCAAATAATATATTTTAATTTCCAATTTGAGGCTTTTATCTTGTTTATAATTTTAGAGTTCAAAAAATTCAAAGAAAAAGTTTAATTATTTGAGTTAATCACACTTATTGAGTATTTCGAGAAAAAACAAAAATAATTATAAATATTATTCTAAGTTCTAATGGTGTCAAATGTATTTTTATAAAATTTAATCTCGACAACTTGAGATTAAAAGCTTAAATTAGACATAAGAGTGAGAAGTGAGACAAACTGCTCATCGGCTCGGCTCGTGTCTGAGGCTAGCTACATGTGCAAGCTAGCTCGTTGGTGGTTCGTAAGTCGCTCGTTAAAAAAAAAAAAAAAAGTTGCTTAAATTAAAAGAAATAAATATTTGGCAAACCGCTCAGACTAGCTCGTGGGGGGCAAGTCAAGATACTTTGATAGTGTGAACCTGCACGCATTTTGGGTCGAACCAAGCCCAACGGTAAAAGAGCCCATTGACTCTATTCGACTTATTTAATACCCCTAGTTACTAATTAGACACGATTATTATCCCATAAAGTTTCATTTTCAATATTATATAATATAATAATAAGATAGTCAGCTCTGAGAAACATGGTCAAATAAGTTAACAATAGGTGGACCGGTCAATTTCCTCACCCATCCTTCTTACTTACAAGGTAATGTAAGTTTATTTTTCCCTTCAAAAATACTATAGATTATATGCTTCTATTTTTGAGAAAATAATATATTTAAACTATCAAATCAACTATTTTGGAATATCCACAAGCTACAACATGTTGTTTTAGGGTTGGACATGGTTCGATTCGGTTCGGTTCTATTCTCCAGAGAATCGAATTGAACCAAAATTTTTGGGTATTTAATAAATGGAACTGTCGGGTCCAAATATAAATATGGAACCGTTCGAGTTCGATACGGTTCGATTTGATTCTGTTTGGTTCCGTATCATAATTAAATTTTTTAACATTTACAACAATATTACATAAATATAACTAATGATTTGTTTATTCGTAATTTTTTACAAATTAACGTAGTCCAATTTAAAAATATATGAATAATAGGTTGTCCAATAAGATTAATTTTTCAATGTATACGAATACCAAAAAGTAGATACTAATACTAAAACAAGTTCTCCAATAAGATTTGGGCGTGTAGATGTATGTTTTCAATTTATCAAATGATTTAGTGTCAGTGACTCAGTGATTACCGAATGAAAGTGTGAAATTGGAAAGAGAAGGATAAAAATTTAAGAAGATCTAGATCTTAAGCTAAGAATAAAATTAATAATTGAGCCAAAAAATTGAATTGAGAAATTGGGTTGGTCTGGGCTAACTATGCATGGACTTGGCTTGGCAGTTAGAGTATTAATCACTAAATTAGTTAATTTGCTAATTTGTTTAGAAAAAAATTATTTAATTCAATATAAAAAATTAAAAAAATATTTAAATTCGGTTCTTCAATTCTGAATTTAGAACCCAGAACCGAACTAAACCCGTCGATTCTTGATTCAGAAACCCGTTCGAGCATTTAATTTATGAAGAACCGCTCGATTCGATTCAGTTCGGTTGTGTTGGGTTCGGTTCGGGAGTTTGTTCCAGCCCTATGTTATTCCAGAATGTTTTGCCATAGTAAGTAATTAGTTTTGTGATTGTGGAAATATATATTATATAGATATCATAATTTCTTTAAGAGAAACATTACATCTTCTTAAATTTGCATAATAGTTGAAGGAGATGAATAATTGAAAAGTTTATTACGATGAATAATGCAGTTCAAATATAGACATTTTTGGAGAAATCTAGTGGTTTAGATTAATTACTTGAGGGAGATGTGAAGTTGATTTAATTTTTTGTAAATCAAAATAATAAAGAGGCTCGCTCTTCTTTTACCCAATCAACTTTTGTAACATAAAAATAAAGTTTTAACCTTTCAATATTCAAACTATTTATTTATTTTTAATTTAATTTTCAGTTTAGCTCAAATTAAAAACATCATAATTCACATTGTAACTTATATTATAATGGTTTAATTGTGGGGGTTGATATTCACCTATAAAAGGAGGTGATATCTCATTGAAAAATAAAATTAGAAAACGACAAGTTAAAGAATTATATTCTCTACATTATCAGACGATATTCTTATACTTTTGACAATTGGATAAAGACTCGTTCTTTATCTCTTTGTGGTAGTGTCCATAGAACGAGAAAATCACTCGTTTTTCCCAATATCACCACTATCCCAATTGCTATGATGACCACCATTACCTACTGCCACTTACCATGACCATAGTCAACTGAGTACCACTTATCACCAGTCCCAAACCATTTTATTTCAAACGTTGCCTTTTGCCAGCACTATCATGCTTGGAATTGAGCTTCCAAACAATATTTTGACACGACCTTAGCCAAACCAATAACCCCAATACCCAATCATCACCAATCACCATTACCACCACGCTCTAAATCGATCTCCCAAACATGAGCATCATCTTCCAATCCCATCAACATCGCCAATTGACGTTGAAATCAAGATCCACACCCGCTAAACATAACAAAAAAATTGCTCACATCCATTTGAGTCTTAAATTCTAGATGCTGGTGGTGGATTCATTCGCAAGTGAAAGGTATAAAAAAATAAATAAGTTAACACAGTAACAAGTTGAGTATCAGTCCACGAGGGTTGTGCATCTATCAATGAAATCAATTGTTCCAAACTTCAGTCGAGCTTTGTAAACGGTTTTCAACAATTTTTGAAGGAAACTTGATTTTGTGAAGGCATTAGAACTTTGACTCCACCAATGTTTTTCACTTTAATTCTCAATTTTCCCATAGCCCACACCACTGATCCCTACATCGACCTATTTTATTATATATATGATGTATATTAGGGTTTGACCATATCATATCATTCGGAGTAGCAGCATATCTTACAATCATCTTTGACATAGTGAATTTCTCCTCATTTGTCCATAATTTTTTCCCGTCTTAAGTTTCCACGTAAAACTTATGTTTTTGTTATTATTTTATATTGTCTATCCTCGTTTTTTGTAACAATATTTTTTTGTACAACCTTTTTATATTTCTATGAATGATTTCAATATACAAGAATGCATTAATACAACAAGAGTTCAATAAAAAAATCACATAGAGTATACTGATATATCTTTATCCCATGTAATGGGATAACTACTTATTATGTTAAATCTATATTGTTCTCTCATAAATAATATATATTCCAAAATTCATTCAAAAGGTGATCAATAATAACAACTTAAATATTTAGAGTATGTGGTAGTGCATTTAGGGCTAATAAGTTGTGGAATAATAAATTGGTAGTAATTGAATTATTGGCTAAAAAATTAATTGAATCTAGCACAATAAATAAATGACACATATCAATAATTAGAAATAATACCTTCTGTAATTAAAATCAAGGATTTGATTTAAAGATACATCGTTCATCATAACTATGAATTCATCAAAAACAAGAATAATACAATTACATCACCGGATTTTCGAAGAAAAAAGGAACTTGAATAACATTCTTGCGGTAAGGTTGAAATATCCTTCCTCCTTCAATAAATTACTCAAAAGTCAAAACCCTTGCTTTACATTTTTCTCTCAATTCTAGTCTCCAAATTAATGATCCTTGATCGAAAGATTTGTGTACAGAGGGGAGCGTGACACCTGACCTTCAAAAGAAAGATGAATCCCCTACAATTCACAAAAGAATTTAAAAGAAGTGTAAAGAATTAATACATTTAAATAATACCTACCCATTTACTTATAAGTAAATTTACTTTTTATTTCGGTACTTAGAAATGAAAAAAGTCACACTAAATTGAACTTTTAATAAAAGCCACTCTTATTGTATCATTGAAAAACAGAAGACGTCTAGAGCCTCTAAAATAACTACACATATCATTAAAGTGATCGTTCATTAAAATTTAGCAATTGTATGACATCGTAGTCAAAATATAAAGAATGAGTAAGATATCATTCATATGAGGACTAAGTACTTAATCTAATTTTTAATTAACGCTAACTTTAATTGAATAACAAGATTTGTGGAGGAGTTTTATATTAATAATCTAATATTTATACTAAATCAACTAATTAACTAATGTGAAAGCATTTACGAAACTCTCAATTAAATGATAAACATCGAGACTTCAAATCCCATACATTCATCAATTTTAATATCAATTTGAAATTTAGACAACACCTATTCGAATTTAAAGGTCAATGTTCCTAATTCGTTCAAAAATCTTTTTGAAGTAAAACTAAACATATTTTTATATGTAATCTTCATATATTTCTATAAAAGATGCAAATATAAAAAAATACATTAAATTACAGGAATATCAAAATGATCGAGCAAAGTATGACGACATATCTCTATTTGACTTTACAATGATTGTTATAATGTATCAAACTTTACGATCGCAAGACTTTAATTTTTTCCTTCCAGCTTGATTCAAGTGTTCCCCAATTCAACCTTTTTTAGTGCAGCCTTGGAACTTCCTTCAAATTTTCGTCCAACTTTGATTCTTTCTCAACCTAAACTTTAATTTTGATGTCAAAACTTACAACATCTTCAAGGTTGGTCCTCGAAACTTAATAATCATTTGAAATTAGTCCATCTCAAGTTTTGAAAGTTCGTAATTTATTCCCCAAACTTTCTAAGAATTGAATTTAACTCCCCAAAACTTTTGAATCGCCTCCGACCACTCCGTTAGTGCTTCCAATTTAACAAATACAATCCGGTTTATCAATTACTCTAAATCAACTCTAATTAAGCTCCTTTTATACCAAATACATCCAAGTTGGGGTTTTACATATAATTAATCATATTTTACACAAATTTAGTTACATATTCGCCCAATTTAGCAACAGATAATTAAAATAGAACCAAAATAATCGTATAATATGCAATTAACATTGATCAACACAACTACCCTTTTAATTAGCTTAATACGTGGATTGGCTCAACTTTAAATATTTATTGTAATAAAAAACAACAATTTTTCAAGCAAAGCTCTATTCGAATTTCCGACGTCAGTGTGACGTGTATATTAAACTTAGCTAGACGTTGCATCAAATTTAGGGGTTGTTTGGCAAACTTTTTGAAAAAAAAAATAGTAGATTTTGATAAAATTTGATGAAATATATCGTTAAAAAATTGATAAAAATTATGAATTAATCTCAAAATTTTAGGCTACTAAACAAGTCGTTTCAATGCATAATGCGTTGTGGAACCTAATCAAGAAAAAAGAAGGTAGTAGGGTGTAGCAAAATTGACTATGGCCGGCTCCGACCCACATGCACCACGTTTCTTATTTCTACCATCAACTATTCAAAAGAAAAAACTTTACCAAAAATTTTTCTGGCAAATATAAATTTATCCACGTCGTTTGCACATGTGTCGATCTTAAATTTCTAAATTTTTTCCCCCAATTTTTTGAGGCCCCAAAACCCTCTCCTCTTGCAATTTGATCCTCCTGCAATCAAAATTCGTGAACTACAATCAACATTTAGCTCAACTGTGGGCTATGTCTTCGTTTAAGTGAATTTCTGTCTTCCTGATCTGAGATTTCTCAAGGTTTATGCTTGTGAACTGAAATTACATAGTTTCTCGTAGTTCGGAATTCATGTTTTCGAATCGATTATGTTTTTATCTGTATAAGGGCGGCGGCAGTCAACTCGATTCTTCGTCCCATTGGTGTTTTGCTTATTGGGTTCTTGTAATTTAATGATTTTGCAATCGAATTCAAATACTACACCCCTTTGCTGTGATTTTTCACAGAAAAAGCCGACGGCTTTTTCTTCCACATCTCTCCGTCCCCAATGCAGCTTCTACTCCTGTAGTGATAATAATAGCTGCTATCATGACCATTATCGGCCCAGAAACATCATAACCCCGAAAAAAAGGATAATAAAAAATGTAAGATGGGCAATCCTCCAGGTTCAAGCTTGCATCAATGGTGGGAATACCCAATCCCACTTCAAAATAGATCCCAATAACTTGGCTACCAGACGGGGAGCTAAAAACATAGTCTTGAAGCGATTTTCCGGTGATGAATTCGATTACAATTCATCCAATGAAGCTACAGGTAGTAGTAGTAATAACAATGGTAATTATTACAGTTCCAGTTTTGCAGAAGACCCCATTGTAGATAAGCTGAGAACTCAGCTGGGGGTGATACACCCAATCCCAACACCTCCTCAGATAAACGGCAACATTGTTGGCCTCTTTGCTTTCTTCTTTTTCATAGGGGTTGTTTTCGACAAGCTATGGACCTCCCGGAAGAGGAACACGAATATTACCAGTAAGCCTGGGAGTTGGCCACAGGTGCCTGCCAACCTATCCATGTTTCTTGAGAAGGATTTGCAGAGGAAAGAGTCTGTGGAGTGGGTGAACATGGTGCTGGGGAAGCTATGGAAAGTCTACAGGGCTGGAATTGAGAATTGGATCATTGGCTCGCTGCAGCCAGTCATTGACGATCTCAAGAAGCCAGATTATGTGCAGAGGGTGGAGATTAAGCAGTTTTCTTTGGGGGATGAGCCCTTGTCCGTCCGGAGTGTTGAACGTCGAACTTCTCGGAGGATCAATGATTTACAGTGAGTCTTTTCTATTGTGACGTTGCTTAATTCATTTTCAAGAAAAATTTCAGCTAAACATACTGGTTTTTCTTGCCTTCGTAATTGGAGCTTGCTAATTTAGATTGAACATGGGATTGAATTTTGCAAATGTTTTCCTGTAGACAAAAGACTAGACTGCCAAATGAACGGAAACATTTTTGTAGATAATTTTTGGCTATGCTTGAAAATTTGCTTCTGCTTTGTAGCATAATCTTCAAGCATGTGTATCAGCTGTCATGTGTTACCACATACTATATATGTGAATTTAACCTGTCAATATTGAATTGCCAAAAGTTAAGATCTTCAAGAGTGACAAATATTTATGGCTTCTATATTTTTTTGAGAATCGTGATGATTCGATGTACTTCTAAAACAAACTCCAAAAGTACAGTGAAGCTTGAGTTAGAATGAACTAGTGTGCTTACAAGTCGTATTGAATTTTGTAATGGATCATGTAAGATGTTAAAAGGTTTTTTAACTATACCTGCAAAGAGAAGGTTCAAATATGGTACAAGTTAAAACCAAGAAACAGCAACAGAGGTCCAGACAACAGAGAAAGTAAGATTTGGATATAGGAAATTGATATAATGATATATGTCCAAGCAGTTCTTTTTTAATCCCAAATCATGCTAAACAAATAATTCATAGCTTTTCACTACAGATTTTGGTTACTTATACTTTGTTGTTTTATTCAGTGTGCCATTTCTCACTGCCGTATATTCACAAAATTTGAATGGTATTCACTGTCTCATAATTCAAAATAAATAGTTTGTCTTGACTTCAGAGTGCGTTGAACTTAATGGTGATATTTTTTTCTGCTACCAAGATACCAGATAGGCCTCCGCTACACTGGTGGTGCACGAATGCTTTTAATGCTGTCACTCAAATTCAGCATTCTCCCCATCGTCGTGCCAGTGGGTGTGCGAGACTTTGACATTGATGGAGAACTGTGGGTCAAATTGCGATTAATTCCATCAGAACCATGGGTGGGAGCTCTTTCCTGGGCATTTGTTTCTCTTCCAAAGACAACATTCCAATTGTCACCATTTCGCTTATTCAATCTAATGGGTATGTAATAATTTCATATCTTGCACAATTTATTTTTATACATTTCTGAGTAACGAAAACTGAGTTTATTTGCAAAAGAATTGGAAGAGCAAAATTGAGGTGCATGAGAAAGCACTTGCCACAGTAATTATTGAACTTGTCGAATGGTTTTGGTTTGCTTGAATCACTTCCATGCAATGTCACTCCTTACGGCTGGATCTGGGAGGAGATAAGTGACAGTTTGTTCAAAATGAAAAGGATTGAATCAATTATCTCTATTCCCTATTCGATGACTGAGTATCTGAAAGCGTGAGAGGAATAACTAATATTTTAAAATGGTAGCTTGAAGAAATCATTTATCATTTTCTTTTGTCATGCACATTATGTTCGTGTTAGCTGTTGCCCTGTTATGTTTAGGATCATAATGTCGTTTGTCTAAGCTCTATATCAGTGATTTCCAACATTCTTACTAATGAAGTTTCATGTTCTGGTTATAAGAAATTATAGCGTGTAGAATTAGTCACTGTTTAACATCCTTTATTTTAAAACCATTTTTTCTACGTATTCATTTTCAAACACATATTCACATAATAAAATATTTTGCATGTAAACCTAAAACTTTTTCATACTTTTTAACCAAAAATTCGCTATTCAAAACATTGTATATCCCAAATAATGGCAATCAAACAGGGTCTTAGATAACTGTTCTATCGTTTCTGTGACGTGACTCCCTATGGATGAAGTTTGTAACAGCTCCCTGGTGATTCAAAAGCGCACTTGAACTTTATGATAAATGGTCCATATTTAAAATCTGCTAAAATGAATGGTTTCTGCATGATGTTAGAAGTGGCTTTACGTAATAAAATTATAATTTTATTTAACTTGCTAGAAGAATTGAGGGAAATATTAGAAAGAAGTTGATAGATTACTGAGAAACAATTTTCTAAGTTTAGTTTAGTTTCCGCATTTTCCAATTCTCGTTAGGAGACTCCATTATTTGAAAACTAGTGTGGTCTATGGAGTATGGACTAATTTGGGCAGTTCAACTGATCTTGGTCCAAACTGGCCAAAGTTACACGTTTACTTGTTCGTCAGCTATGTTATGATCAAACCTTCTTCTAACAATTCGCACCATTCAGATCACTGATTATTGCAATTGTCCAAACAAGTACAATTTTGTATTGACCTCAGTGAACTTTATTTTAACACAGCCTATAGAGTAGGTAGGATTTTTAAATTTGTTTTCTATATGTTTTCCAAGTTATTCCTTCTTACCATCTTTTCCTCGTTTGTGATTACTGTAAACTCGTGTATGTATGCACTTATATGTCTTTGCTGCTGCCTCACCTCCAAACCATGATTTCACCTGCATATGTATATTTATGAGTAACGAATAATCACATAAATATATAATGTTTTAGTCATGTTGGTAAGATTTGTTCTTCCTACTTTTGTGTATGGTGGTTGGGCAGGATTACCCACAACTTTGAAGTGATTGTGGGTTATTTCTTCATTTTGACGAGAGCAAAGGTGAGGACATCATATCCAAAGACTCCAACAATAATAGGTCAGGCTTGGGAAGGGTGTCACCATAGTGTTCTAATGTGATTATTATGAATAGGTCCTTCTGCAACTTCAATTTCTTCTCCGGTTTTATTTATTCAGCATCATATACATCTGGTCAATTCTGCCTCTACTAAAAATTACGAGGGACAGGATGTATAACAGAGGGTTAAAACTTGAAAGTTTGTAATCGACTTTCTTCAATAATGGTATAAATGTGTTAAAGATATGTTTTCTCACCTGTTTGTTTTAATTATTAACAAGTTTGTACATATAATTAATGATGTCCAATGAATCTGGCTAACCTATTGAGATTGATTAGTATATAATTTTGGTCAACTTTCTACTCACTGTATATTTTCGTGTAATTCTCTTGATTGACAAGATTGATTGGATTTGTTTAGCCTACATGATGCTAATTTTTGTTCCTTAATGTTTTCCTTTTTCATGGTGTTTTTGGCAACATCAGCAATTCCTGTCCTCTCAAAGTAAGTATTTTTTTCCCTGGCTGTTGTTTAAGATTTGCTGAATTTGTCCCTCGGTGCTGTAACTGGAATTTTCTTTGTTTCTATTCTATTTTATTGAGTCATTTAATTTTGTTTATTTGCAATAATTTATATTGAGAGTTTAAAGAATATTGCTTTTTAATGTGATAAACCTAATGATGATTCAAGACATTCTCTTGCTCTACTTTCCGACTGCAGTTTTTTGCTCTTTGATTTGTAAATATCAGTCCATTGTCAGCTTTTAAAAAAATTGATCATAGGTGTTAAAAATTATCTTCTCCTCTGAAGCAGATTAGATAAACAATGTCTTGGGAAACGGTGAGACTAATTTTTTGTTAACTGTAAAATTTGAGGGAGGAATTGTGAGATTCGAGAGATATGCCTCTCTAAGAAGAAAGATCGAGGAAATTTTTTTCGCTCCCTCTATTTTATGTCTTGCTTCTAACTGAGGGAAAGTGAACTGCAAAAAATGTTGTGAAACATGTAGCTTCCTCTGCAATTGTTTTGGCTATGAATTCTGTGAATCTCATTATCCTTAGTGCACTCGAAATTTGTTCTGAGTATCTTACCCGTGTGCACAAGCACATCATTTTTCTGAATTATGTTTTGATAGCACATATAGTTATCGTATCTTTTAGGATGAAATTGTAAACTTATATGAACTTGCTACTATATAACTCCAGAAAAATGAATCCCTTATACCTTGATTTTCTGTACTTTCTGTCAGCAGTTCAGAGTTTCTGTAGTGCGGGCTTTTTGATTTTACTTGTAGTGCTTCCTTAGTTATTACCATGTCAGTTTGTTATTAATTTCAAATTTAACTCTCTCTTAATCTGAACTAAATAATTTTAGCTTTCCAGGTTTTTGACAAAACTTCTCACTGAGGATTTACCTCGGTTATTCGTGCGCCCAAATAAGATTGTTCTAGATTTTCAGAAGGGAAAAGCTGTTGGACCTATTCCAGTTGATTTGAGATCTGGAGAAATTCAAGAGGGAAATAATGACTTTGCCGGAGAATTGTCAGTGACTCTTCTAGATGCAAGGAAACTCACCTATATTTTCTATGGTATGAATTTTTCCTCTACATTGTGGCTTCTAAATATCATATTTGAATACCCACTTTGAGTAGAACATTTCTCTGTTCTTTGCATAAGTTGGAATTAGCTTGTCTGCAAGTGCTGCTTGCCGATTCTCTTAAATGTTCTTTGCTCCTTACCTAACAATATAATTCTGTATGTCTATATGACAATTGCTGTCGTTCCATATTCAGGCAAAACAGATCCATATGTTGTTCTGAGATTGGGAGATCAAGTAATACGTAGTAAAAGAAACAGCCAAACTACTGTCATTGGGCCTCCTGGTGAGCCAATCTGGAACCAGGTGAGCTCTTCTTCTACATCCAACCGTCTGCCGAGGCTACAGTACAGATAAAGAACTGTTCAATTAATGTATTATTGTCAGAAATTATGTATGTGCTGCCAACTATAATGCAATTTTCCCTCTTCACAGGATTTTCACATGTTAGTTGCTAACCCTAGGAAAGAGAAATTATACATTGAAGTAAAGGATTCTCTTGGATTTGCGAATTTGATTGTCGGTACCGGCGAGGTAAGATATCTTAAATTGGCAAATGATACCCCTCATCTTTTATTGGCTTATATGAAGATCATACTATGTGATCCTTCCTAACAGTCCTGTTGTTTCTGTTATATGATGTATGCAAGTTGTTGATATTTAAATTTATCCCCCTGCTCCAAAATTAATATCTGACCTTTTGTATTGGCCCAAATATTTAGGTATTAAGTTGAAAAATTGGTGTTCACATAGAAATGTGGCCTGAAGAGAGATCCCAAATTATGTCTTCAATATTTAAGGTTAGATGAAATGCAAATAGTTAAGGACTTATGACTAAACTGAAAAGACAAGGACCTGAAATAGTACCTTGATGAGAACCTATATTCAAAGGGAACTCTCTAGTATTATACTTGTGCTCATGACTGCTCCGTCATACACATCCTTAACAATATTGTTATGTTTAGTAGAAATTATGTCTCTAAACTCTCACTATAGCATTTCCCTGAGCCAGCCTATCATAGGCTTTCCTGCATCTTTCACTCTGAGATATCATTAGACATTAAACAATTTCATCCAATTTATAATATCCACCTCACCCAAACACTTAAGTTCTTTGGTCAGAATTGCATGTGGACCAATTGCATTTCTCATCTTCATCCACTTCATAGCCCCCATCGCTCACAAAAACAGATTTCATCTACTATAATAACATTCCTATCTACCAATATCCACACTATCCCTTCACCAAATAATTAATCGAAAATATTCCTCCATTTTCTGTGATCTCATCACTGTAAAACAAAATTGTTTGGTGTTTCATCTTTAAAACACTTCAGAGACTCAAAATGCTATTTGCACTTGCAGGAAATTTTCTTAGGGATTAGTAATCAAGAAGGGGAAAACAGGTTTCCTTCTCTACTTGGAATATATATTTGAAATAGTATTTCAACAAATAATGGGATGTCACTTGTCATGGTTTTCACTTTCTTTGCTTTTCTGTTATTGAGTTTGCATCGCTTCTTTCTTTTGGAGTGTGCAAGGAATGTAGTTGTCTTTCAACTATACTAGCTGTTAAAGGTTTATTGAGGTCTCCAAATTGTGGTTTGAATTTTTGAAGAACGTGTTTTTTTTCATTCGATTATATGAACATTATGCAACTGAACTTGTCAAGAACCCACAAAAAGGATGTTATGACTCTAAAAAATACAACCACCTGATTAAGTACTGTTTCCAGGTTGACCTTGGATCTCTGAAAGATACTGTTCCAACAGACAGGATTGTGGTACTACGAGGAGGGTGGACCCTGTTTGGAAAAGGAACTGCTGGAGAAATCCTACTGCGGTTGACATATAAAGCATATGTGGAGGATGAAGAAGATGAAAGAACAGAAAAAAGATCTACAGATACTGATGCTTCAGATGATGAGTTTTCTGATGTATCGGATGCTTCGACATCTGAGCAGAGTGGGAAGGATTACTCGATTGGAACAGATGCAGAATCTTTCATGGATGTTCTAGCAGCTTTAATTGTAAGTGAGGAATTCCGAGGGATAGTGACATCAGAAACAGTGAATACCAAGTCTCTAGATGCAGGTGCTAATACTGAGACAGCACTGAAATTGTCTGCTGGATCCAGCCAGGAAGTTTCAGAAAATGATTCTGGTAGTTCTAGAGGTATTTTTGTGAATGATCAATCATATACTACGTAATTTTAATTAATTTTTCTCTTTCAGATTTTTCTTCTTTATTCAGAGTGTCACTAATGATACCTCTAATGCAGGATCAGCCTTATTTTGGCTTGCCGTGATTACAAGTATCTCAGTCCTTGTAGCTATGAATATGGGAGGCTCTGGTTTATTCAATCCTTGATGTGATATAGGTCGTGTGAAATTGCTGAAGAGGTGCCATTACGTTCTACTTCAGTAAATTATTGAATCCTGAATTTCTCTTGGGTGCTTTTCTTTTATCCAAATGCATGCAGTGGAAATTATTTTTAAATTGTTTTCTTCTCTCATTATTCTTTGCGAGGTAGGTTGCTATTGGTGAAAATGATTTACATGCATAGCTGAACCAAGTTCCTCATGCTATAATAGAAACACAATTCTACATGTTGAACATTGAAGGGTATTCTAAAAGGCCTCCCCGGGCTTGACCCTCAACCGTGCAATTCCATTATGATAACTTGTTATCGCCAATATCTCTATTCTCTACGTGGGAAAATTGGTTGCCTCTCCATTTGGGGTTTTTATTTTCATTTCCCTTTGGAAGAATAACATTTAAAGCAACAAGTTTTAGCCAGTATTTCATCTTTTAAATTATGCTGGTGGTTAAGTTTGAAGGTCTGTCAGTTGACCGTGATTCCAGTTCTCTTTATTTTCTAAACTGAGGCTAAGAATGTTTATATGTGGACTAGAAGAGGAAAGGGTAGACTAAAACTAACATGACAAGTTGAAGTTTCCTAGTATATAGTTGTTGAGATCATTGAGAAGAAATGCATGGAGGGACGAGAAAGGATTCATTTAGCTGGTCTCAAATTTATTGGTAACGAAGCAAATTTCGTGTTGTAGGCGAGCTTACCACGAGGGGTCCGCCTTTTTGGGACTATGCACTCAGATAAGCTCCCTCTAGATGAGGAGGTGAAGAAAGCCTTCTATATATATTTATATGAGGTTTCTTGGGGAAAAGCAAGGTAGGAAAAATATTTATGCACTCACTACAGATCGAGTAACTCCCCTAGCCTTACTCAGACCCAATCCCATTTGTAAACACCTCGTCGGATGGATAATAATTTTGAAAATAGTCTATGCCATAACTTGAATTACGTAATAGGTCAATTGTTTATTGGAGTCTAACATTGTACATTAGTGAACATCCTGTATAAAATCTAGCAACCCATTTCTAAGAATAGCCTGTCTTGGCCCACAAATGATGCATTATAGTGAAATTTTTACTCTCTTTATGTGCTTGAAGCATGTCTTTTTAGAACCAAGTACTATGTAACTTGACTTGAGATTTAACTGATAATAATGCTCATCTTCACTCTCCTGCCAATGTGAATATCCCGTAATTGGTTGTTGAAGGTTCTTAAAGACTAGTCAGCCCTGCCATGCTATAGATAACTTTCGGTTCTCATTAGCTTTTGGGTTTCCTCGTTAAATGAAGAACTTCTTGACCTATTATTTTTGCAGTAATAGGTATAAAGCTGACTATTAAAGAATGAGTTCAGTTCAATCAAAAGTGGGTGGTCATAAAGAGAAGCATCTGTTGGATATTTAGTTTGAGCCGTGCTTTATTTAATTATATTTTCTACTAGGAATTGGGCTTCCGGTTCTAATCCCATTGGTTGCTATCTTTGTTCTATGGCAGGGTAGGCAAGATTGCAGCTTTATTATCTTGAAGAGTGGCACATCATCTGGAGTCGAGTGCTAATGCCCTCCATTTTAACTCCCAAATAATTGGTTGCTATCTTTGTTCTATGGCAGAATAGACAAGATTGCAGCTTTATTATCTTGAAGAGTGGCACATCATGTGGACTTGAGTGCTAATTCCCTCCATTTTAACTCCCCAAATAACTGGAGAGAAGGAAATATGAAGCAACAGAAAAGAGCTATCCACTGCTTTTTCCTTATTAGATTAGATTAATGGATATAGGATGAGAAATTGTTGCCCCTGCAAATTTTGGGCCCTTTTTAGTACCTACCATGGTTTGCTTTATATCATAAATTTAATTGTGCATAACAAACATTATACAAGGTGTATCGATTGCCTTTAGCGAAGAAAGTAATGCAAAATTATTCTTCTTTAGTGAATTTCTCAACGCCCAAACTATTCTACGAGCAATCTCACTAAAATTTTGTATGTTATCATCTAATAACTTGTTAGACGTAACTCTGGACAGATGACTTTACGTAAAAAGGTTTGTAAAGTTAACTTGTTAACATAGCTGTGGACAAATGACTTAACGAGAAAAGATCGATACAATCGTGCTTAAATTTATTAAAAATCAAACTTAATTTAACCGTATGGTGTCAAGAAAAGATGCTTGCATTGCAAAAATAATACAATTACTTATTAGATTTCATAAAATATATGGTTAAAATTAATTGTTGACTTTAATTTAAATTTTTATCTACTTTTCGAATTAAATCAAACCGGAATAGTAAGTCACAACGCAAACGATGAAATAACATTAAGAAATAAATAAGTAAAGCGTTCATCATAAACATGGGAATAATGAATTAATGGCTAATCTCCTATCAATCAAACCCTAATGTAGATTCGAAACCAAATGTAAAAGAACACTTAAAAATTATAAACAATGTAGCAGGAAACTTTAAAAAACAAAGATTCTAAAGTACAAAAGAAAACATAAATTTCCATAATCTAACCAAAGAATCAGCCTCCTAGAAAACCATCAACCTTGTCATTTGCTTTGGCAGACAAAAACTTCATGCAAATTGGCGCATTAACACCTGCCAATGCAAGAATTGCAGCAGGGACTCCCCACAAAGATTCACCACAAATGAGGCCAGATGCAACAGCAGGGCCAAGTTCTTTAGCCTGTTTCTTGTTCTTCTTCTCCCAAAGGAACAAAATCACACTCCCGATGCACATATCAATGGCGAAATACGCGCCTAAGTAGAATGGAATGGCCATGCACATGGGACTAGGAATGAACCTGTAGATTCTGTACTTTGTTTCAATCTTCTTCAGCACCTCAATTATCACATTGATTACTATAGCTGCAATGAAAAATCCGATAGCCAGTTTCACGCAATTCTTGGGGAGAGAAGAGAAGCCCTCAACTCCAAGAAGGGCTATTCCGCGGTACATCAAGGCGTAGGGAGCCGGGTAGGAGCCGGTGGGGTCGCCTACACTGTATGCTTTGTAGAAGAACCAGAAGACCAAAGGTGACATTAAGCACCCTATAGCAGTGCCAAAAACTTGGCTAAAGAACATGGCACGTGGTGATGAAAGTGTCAAGTAGCCTGTCTTGAAATCCTGCATTAAATCAGATGCTGTTGATACAATGCTCATCATCACACCACAAGAAGCTAGGCCTGCAAGAACCCCGCCATGATCGAGGCCGACCCAAGCACTGAAAACAAGGATCGCAATTTTTCCGTAGTTGGAGGCCAATGACCAATCTGTTAGGCCACATCCATAGGCATTGCAGAAGGCTAGGACTGGAGCAATTGCATAGGCCACCAGTATGTGATACCTGTTAGATTTATTTTGGCATTAAAAGACATAAGTTTAATCCAAACTCAAGTATGTAAATATTGAAAAAACATATTATGCTACACCACTCAAAATACCATTTCAGCTGGTGGAAGATAAGTGGTACCACAATGATAGATATGACTGCAAACACTAAGTAGCCAGCTATGGCTACATAATTTGGGATTTGGTCTTTCAAGAAGTATGTAATTCTTGTTTTTTCATCATAGTCGCTTTCTCCCTCATTATCATATTCCTCCGACTTGCGATTTATGAAACTTTTTGATGTGACGATGATCATGTAGACAACATGGAACAGACCATCGCCAAGCATCATTGCAATGGCAAGAAAAACCTGTTGAGATCAACACAGGTCGAATAATTAGAGTCACAATATAATTGGTACATAATACTGGACGAGGCAATATTGTACAGTCCACATTACAATATATATATATATA
>CAIGRB010098464.1:0-16852 GCA_903798255.1 Fraxinus quadrangulata
GTTACCACATTATGAGTTAGATATAAAGGGTGCGTCTTGATTTCAAGTGTACTTGTTGAGTTATGCAGATAGTTGACCGAAAGTGGAAGGTCGGAGAGTTACATTATGGTACTAGATTAGGTCGTCTAGTTTAACATTACTTGTTTATACCGTAATCACTAAGCGAGTATTTTCAACAATGAAACATGTGCAGATGACACTTCACAACAAAATGGAGGATGCATTTCTTGTTGATTGTATGATACTTTTTATAGAAAGAGAACTTGCTGAGAAAATCGATCTAGATTTTATTATAGATGAATATTATGTTTCAAATTCTCGTCGGGAATCCGTCCCCTTTTTGTCCAAAGGAAATATATACAAATAACCTACTCATATTTCTATATTCCATTTATGTGTAACAAATGAAGATAATGTTTAAATAAATGTATGTGGTTCTTTCTAACCATTTAAATTTTTAAATAAGATATTTAACAATTATATCAATCATGATAGTTTATTATATATTTTTGGGACTATAATGTGGAAACATATAAAAGCTTAACTACGGTATCACGATTCAAATATTAATAAGCTTTATTATATATTTTTGCATCTATAAACTATAATGAGGAAAAATATAACAGCACAATTCAAATATTACAATTTTAATAAGCAAAACAAATATATTCCTTTTTAGGATCTCAATGAAAAGTAAATTTTATTTTATTTTTATTTTAAATATCCAAGGATATAAATTTAAAATAATGTTCATTTACAGTGTAATGCCGGAGGAAAATGAAAAGTTGGATGGGAAATTGATAATGCACCACCAAACTATTCCTTTTGGATAATTTCTCAAGATTAAAAATTTAGCCTCCGTTTTGACCCCATTAATAATAATCTATTTTTCTCTTTTCTTATCGACCTCACATTCTTCAATAAAATAATATTATACGTAAATTCAAAAAAATTCTTCTTTTTTAATCATACGTTCTTTTTTAAGCATACAATATAATAAAATAAATGATTTGGGACACGTTCGTTCTGACTAATTTACTATTCAAGGCAAGGGACGATATGTGTCAAGTTTTTTTTTTTTTTTTTGTCATTCCTAATTATATGTACTAGTTGAGATTAGATTACATTTCTATATTCTTAAAATCGTGTCTGATAAGATTCTATTAAGGGAAAAAGAAAAAAAAAGTAATTATAATATCCACAATGCTATTCATTATTCAGTCGAATATTTAATGGTTTATGCGAAGCATAAAATTATTCTATTCACAAAAAAGATAGATAAGAAGGATTCCATTATGTTATGCAATTAAATTGAGTTAATTTCACTAATGATCATTAAAATTTGTACAAAATTTCAAGTTGCTCACTAAAGATTTTTTTTTTCTATCAAATTCAGTACTAAATTTTATAATAATTTCCCAATTGGTCACTCAATTAATAAAGGAAAATGAATATTCTAATGTGACACCCACTATTAATTTATTGAATAGTATGAAAATAAGTATAAATAACATTTAACCTTTGTTTGGCTCATGTTTGTAAATTATTTATAAAGTTTTTTTTATTTACATATTTTCAGTGAGTCTTGAACTATGTCAAAGTAAGTACATAAAAATTATGAATCTTATGAAATATGTAAATAAGAATAAAATCTGATCAAATTTAAGCCATTACAAGCAATGTCAACATTTGGTCAAAAACATGAGAAAAGCAACTAGTGCACAAATGATTCAAATGAAAAATAAAAATGAGAATGCGATTTATGCATGTGACAATTGAATTATCCGTGTTCGGTTTACTAGATGCAACGTCAGTTTATATACTAAGCTCTTATTTGATGAATATTAAAATTAAATTTTTAGTAGATTTAGATAAAAATTGATGAAATGTGTAATTGAAAAGTTATGAATCCCATAAAATATATGAGTTAATTTACTTATTGACTTTGATAAAAATTTAGATCTTTATTCCCTATAAAATATGGGTTAATTTTACTTACGAGGTGACAAGGGGTGAAATCTTTATAAATTTTAGTTACTAAGCCTATGTTTGGCAACCATTATTTTAAGTATTTTTATTTCACATATTTATTTTCAATCATATATTCACACAATAAAGTATTTTGTATATAAATTTAAAATTTTTTCTACTTTTTAACTACAAGTTATTCTAAAAATCACTATTCAAAACTCTGTTTTTTCAAAATAATGATTGTCAAATGGGCCTAAATGAGTCAGTTAAATCTTTAATAACCAACTTACAATTTTGCACAAACTTCAGCCACCATTGGTGAAGTTAACTCAATCAAATAAGAATAAAATTTACACAAGCATTTTAAGGTACAAATCAAATCAAATCGAACGGATTAAGATTGATTAGATACAGCAATTACAATGAGTTTTACAGTTACACCCTCAAACACACTATTTCTTCCTCACTCTCATTTCCTCAAGCCTCTGCTTATCCCTTCAAACAAGAATCTCAGAAGCACAGGTCTCTTCTCTCTTCCCTATTATGTAAATTCGTTCCTTTTTCATTCAAATGTATAAGCAAATAATTCAAGATTTTATTTTCATTTGCTTAACTCTTGAATTGATCTAAATTTTCACTCAGAAAGGGGAAAAAAGAAAAAAAAACAATGACTTGATTTTATCTATGATGTTTATAGTAATGTTATATATAAAATAATTTCAATTGATACGGTAACACGCTCACTCTTTCATACATAAATACAAATATCTGTAGTTAAGCATACAATTTTTCCCTTTTTTTTTTGTCCAGTTCAAAGATGTTCAAATTAGACCAATATTTTTACTCACGAAAAGAAAATAAACCCACGATTTTGTTTATCTTAATTCTTATATGAAAATATTGAAAAAAGAAATTAATCCCAGATTGTACTACTCACTTCTTTACCTACATGGATATTGGGTAAGCACAAGTTGCCTTTTGGTTCTAGCAGTTTTTTTTTTTTGTGCAAATGGGTTGATTGAATTTGTAAAATTTCGTTTTGTAGGAAGAAAGATTTTACCTTTGCACTATCAAAACCAAGAAGTGCGATATCCCGAGATGAGTTATGCAGATATAGAGCCATACAATACCGGTTTTTTGAAGGTTTCAGACATCCACACCCTTTATTATGAGGAGTCAGGAAATCCTAGTGGACACGTGAGTTATCTTTCCCTTTCTTTTTTGGGGGGTCATATAAGCTCTATAATTAGTTTTATTTTAAGCTCATACAATGGTTTATTTAAATACGGGGAGTGTTGCTATTTGACAAATGATCACAATCCTTAAAGTAAATTAAACTAACGGTGTAAATCTAACTTAGAAAACAACAAAACACTAATCATCTTCACCCCTCACACCCTGCTGCCGCCTCCTTAATAATCAAGGGATATTTCTCTGGTGGGGAGAAATCCCCCCTGAATTTGCTGTAACACGGGTTATAATCCCCTCTTAATTCGGCCTTGGGAGGGAGGGAGGGGGGAATCACTCCCCGTTAACCAGGAATTCATGGGGAATTTCTCCCCCCATGTTTGCAAGTTAACAGGGGGTGATTTCCCGCGCTAATAATTCATGGAGATTCCTTTCATTCCTTGATTAAGGAGAAGGTGGTGGGGAAGGGGGTGAAGGATGATAGGTTTTTATATATTTTTTAATTACATTTATACTCTTAAATTAATTTAATTTTAAGAGATATGGTCATTTGTCAAATACCCTTGTCAAAAATATTTGTCCATTGAATGCCCCTTTAACTATATATATTAGTTCGTCAAATTGCAGCTTGTCTATATTTGTCTAATTAAATATTTGTAGCTTTGTTATGTAACACTGGAACTTTTGACTTGCTTAGCCAATTTGTAACAAGGGCATTGATTTGTGAATGTTATTACACTATTCAATCTTAAAGTAGGAGTCTAAATAGACTTTTCACAGAAGCAAGAAGGCCATAGGTTAGATAATATTCTTTTCGTCCTTGTTTGTAATTCTTGTCGAACTTTCTATTGTTACTTGTCTGGTTTTAGAATATGTTTGATAAGGGTCGCCAATAGTAAATATTGTAATCAAGGACTGAAATTTATGCAATAATTGGCTTTTCCCATTTTTCATTTTGTTTTCCATCTCAAATAAAGCTTATGATAGAGTGCCCACGGAAGTGCCATGGTGGGAGATAGAGAGGTCTACTAGATATTTCAATATTACTAAGGATATGTATGATGGATCTGTCACTAGTTAGATGTAGGACTTGTATCAAGGACCTGGTTATGCCTTAGTCTTTAGTTCACATGCTATTCAACTTATTATAACCTTTTGAATATGTTTTTAATGATGCAGCCAGTAGTTTTTATCCATGGAGGACCAGGAGGTGGAACTTCTCCTAGTAATCGGAAATTTTTTGATCCTGAGTTTTACAGGATCATTCTATTCGATCAGGTTAACTACCTAAATTGATTTGCTTATGTGAAGCTATGTACTAATGAGTGTAATATTTTTTATAAAAAAAATGTTTCTTTCCAGCGAGGTGCAGGTAAAAGTACACCGCATGCATGCTTGGTGGACAATACGACATGGAACCTTATTGAGGATATTGAAAAGCTAAGGGAACACTTGGAAATTCCAGAATGGCAGGTTGAAACTTTTCTGCTTGAGAAGTTTGGTAATTCTAATTTTTATGCCTCTTATCATAATCATTTTGTAGGTTTTTGGCGGTTCCTGGGGAAGCACGCTTGCTCTTGCCTATAGCCAATCACATCCAGAAAAGGTTTTTCATTTCATCTTGTTCCTGCTTTTCTCTTTGAAGAGGTTATAACTCTATAATTCCAGTTTATTGAGTATAAACTTTCGATCATCTTTTTTCAAGGTCACAGGCATGGTCCTGAGAGGGATTTTTCTATTGCGCCAGAAAGAAGTTGATTGGTTTTATGAGGGCGGTGCAGCTACTATATTCCCTGATGGTACTTTTCTTTTTCCTCTTTTTCCCCCTTCTTTTTTGCTTTTAAAATATAAAGGCTACACTGAATAGATGGGCTTACACTGAAAGGATTGGTCACTTGAGTTTAAATGGCAGAAAGGAAGGAGTTATATAGATTGAAGTTAACAGATTACATTCTCCTAAAACTCTTTTGCAATGAAATTTTAACTATGTCTCCATAGTTCTAGTCAGATTAAAATGAGGTTGTTAAATCCATATTTAAGTTGACAAAAATGTAAACCTATTAATCTCCTTAATTGTAATCAGCTTAAAGTTGGGTTCTTAAGTCCATATTTAAGCTGATGAATTCGCAAGAAGCTAAAATTCTTTGTGGTAAGTCCTTTTTGAGTACTTCTAACATGTAATTTTGGAAAAAACGACCAAATCCATGTTGATGGATCCAAAGTACTGTATAATTGTGCAAACTTTTTCCTGGTTCTGTTATTTTCATTATTCCTTGCACATTAGAGATGACTTACCCTTACGAGCATGTTTGTCTGAGCTTAAAAAGTTTACTTATAAGTAAAGTTAATAAGCAACTTTTAAAATAGATAACTTTTTATTGGTCAAATTTAGAAATATGTAGGTTATTTTGACACTAAATTAAGAGTTACTATTTTTTATTAAAACGAGTTACCTTTTTTTTTTTTAACTTGAAAGTGATAAAATACTAACAGATCCAAAAATGTATTGTATTTCATAAATTCTACCTTGTTTGGTAGTGAAAATACTTGTTAATTGGAAATTTCTGTAAAAATAATTTATTATTGAGTAAATTGATTGTGTATTTTCATTTTGCTTATTGGACTTTGCTGGGGATTTGCATCTAGGCAGCTGAGTGCTCATTTCTTTTCTATTGCAGCCTGGGAGCCATTTAGAGATCTTATTCCAGAAAGTGAGAGGGGATGTTTTGTTAAGGCCTATCACAAGAGGTTAAACTCTGATGACAAGGAAACACAAGTAAGATTTTTACCTTGATTCATTCTTTTCGTTTATGTCCTTTTCTGATAAACTTACTCATATATGTCATCTCACATTGGACAAGCGCACCCACCCAAGAAAACAGAAAAACAAACCAAAAAAAAAAAAAGAAGAGAATATAATAACGAAAATGGAGATTCTTTTACTGCTACAACACGGTTTTATTTTGGATGTCTTGATATCGTGAACTTTTGTACCTTTTCATTTAATGTGTGTTTGATTGCATTTATTTTTCATGAAAAATATCAGTTTTCCACCCAAATTCCTATTTTGGAGTGCTTGATTGCTATTTTTTTCCATTGAAAATATTTTCCAACTTTGAAAATATACCTAATTTTCCTTGTTTTTAAGGAAAATATTTTCTTTGAGGGGAGTAGGGTTTTGTTTTCCTCAAAACAAGGAAAATATTTTCTTTTCTGGGAGATATTTTCTACGCCAGTCAAACACACTCTTAGAGACTTTTAAATGAATAGAGAATTGTTTATTATTGAGTTTTGGCGTCTTCGAACAGTTGAAAAACTTAAGTATGTGGAAATTTCCTCGATGCTTGTTCCCCCAGGAATACGTGCATATAGTTTTCAATCAGGAAATAAAAAATCTAGCTTCGAAAAACTAGTAGTTTTTTTGTTAATGATGACAGAATTAGGTGGTGTTACCAGCTATAGCTATTCTGCGTTAAAAGTAATATTCCTGTGAGCTGCACACTATAGAGTAGAATTAAAGTGGTAGGTATTATGGGAATCCAAAAATCAAGACTTCTCAATTGGCATCTTTTTGTCTTTTAGAGGTTGGAACACAGTACTGGACAATGCTGCATTATATAACTTCTCTTTCTTCTTCAATCCTATCTATTCCAACTGGATAAACCAAGCATGTATCTAATATTATTTTACATTTTCTTTGTGTGTTTTGGCAATTTTTGTGTTCCTAAATCCCTTGGATGTTCAGTATGCAGCTTCAAGAGCATGGACAAAATGGGAAATGATGACTGCCCATCTTATCCCAAATGAAGCTGCAGTACAGAGAGGGGACGACGATGAATTTTGCTTGGTAAGCACAGTAACTGCAAGGAGTGGCTTTTTCATAAATTTGAGAACTAAGAAATTTCAGTCTTACTCCTGTAAATTGTTTAGTTAGGATGAACTTGGCGTTTGGTTCGAACACACATAACTGACTTTTTAATGTTAAAAATAATATAAAAAAATATCTTAATATTTTACCTATCAATGTTTGCCCACTGGACACTGCAAGTCCAGATCCCATAGGTCCTATGAAATGTCAAAATATTTTTACGACATGTGTCAAAGTGCTGGAAAGGAAAGAATATTTTTTACACATCTACCCAGTTTGCCTACTTTTTGGCAAATGATAAAATGAAGGATATCTCTACCTACATTAGAAAAATCCTATCTACTACAATCATTGGGATTATGCCAACAAACAAAAAAGCAATGATTTCTTGGTCAGATTATGCTACTTGGATGCATTCTATTTTAGGTTTAGCGAATAATAAACAATGCATATATGACTCTTCGGATATCCCTGCAATGCATGTAATTTACTGTGTGAAACTTCAGCAATATACTCTTTCTTTTTTTTTTTTTTTTGGTTATCTGTCCCTTTTATATGCATCTAATTAAAAAAAAATTACCTAGGTACCTGACTCTCAAATTATGATTCCTGGTCAAACAAACTCGCAAAATGTGCCAAACTTATACCTCCCATGGTTTAGAAAAACCTAATTGAAAACTGCCTCGGAGAGGGGCATGAAAAAATTGCCTCAAGATACTGATTATGAGGCAGTTTTTGAAGGCATACACCTCAGTTGTGTGTGGTACATGCCTCATAACACCCTCTAAAGGCTTATGTGCCTATAAAACATAAAAATTCTGATTGACCCATTTTGAAAATAGTCCAGTGCTCACTAAAACATTAAAAAGTTGTGTTTGTTGTGAACCCATTTTTTGAAATAGTCCACTGCCTCACAACTAAAATAATAGTTTCTTTATAATTTTTTCTTTTGTTTATTTGACCACTTTTCTACTATTGAATATTGTATATGATGTATTATGTGCTTATTTTGCATTTTAGATTTTTTTTGACACTTGTTTACAGTGAGGCTTACGCCTCGCCTCATGAAGGGAAAATGCCTCGGTACCCAATAACACCTTTTTAAACATTGATATCCCACCCCCAAAAAAATTAAAAAGTAAAGGCAAATGGAGAGATCAAGCGTATAAAATGTCGCGAAAGGCACTATAGTTTTAGTTCTATGATATTATGGATCATCAAACAATACAATTTAGATTATTATATTTTCCTTGTAATCACTTGAACACAGGAAGCCAAGGAATCTTGACTATGCAAGTGTTGTTTAGTGGAGCATCTACTTTGGAGGCCTTCGACTTTTTCCCTTGTTCTGGCTTAAAACATCTATAAATCTTGACACGTTATTACGTATCATAATATGCATTTATTATGTATCATGCAGGCATTTGCAAGGATTGAGAATCATTACTTCATGAACAAAGGCTTTTTTCCTACCGACTCATTCTTGTTAGATAACATTGAAAAGATAAAGCACATCAACTCTGTAATTGTTCAGGTACATGTACCTTTCTCATGATTGTACCATAAATAACTGGCATATAGGAACTCTTGTTTGCATTGTTATTTAAGGAGGAAGTATATGATGTTACTTTTATGCAGTCATAAAAAAAATACTTGATAAATTATGATTTTATTTAGAACTGTGAATAAAAGAGCCCATATTTCTGAGGTGTGGGTGTTAATTGAGAAATGATGGCTGGAAGATCCAAGCCAAACCAAGCCATTAAATATAAAACAGACAAGAAGATGCCCTATGATTTCAACAAGTCAACAACATTCATTTAAGTACTTACTATTTTGTAAGATCATTCTTAATTCTTTCTTAGTATTATAACCATTGTAAATGTGTCGTTGGTATGCATGTAGCTTAAAGTATATTCACAGGAAATTAAATTTATAATCAAAAGAAGCCATTCTCTCTCTGATGGAAAACAACTAGAAGTCTTCCAGGTGCAAAAAGATTAAAAATTAAATTATATTTGAGTTAGGCTAGATTTTATTGGTTGTTATTAGATTTAATTTTGTTGTTTTAACAGTTGTTATTTACTAGTTCGTCTAGATTCAATTTATTTTACCCTATAAACGGATACCTATGTTTTTCATTTCATCAAAATAACATTATTATTGAATCAAGATATTGAGTTTTCTCCACCTGTCCTAAATTCTTCTTAATTCCTTAATTTTTTTTCTTCTCTCTCTTTTTGTGTTACATTCTGCATCATTTTCATCTTGTGCAGGGAAGGTATGATGTTTGCTGCCCCATGATGTCTGCCTGGGATCTTCACAAAGCTTGGCCAGAGGCTGATTTCATAGTAAGTAATTGCTATTTATTTTTTATGAAAATATTTCTTCATAATATTGATTTACTAGGAAAAGTATGTCAATCTTAACACAAGTAAACAATTAAGTTTTAATATAGATAGTTCCTTTACCAGTCGAAGCTGGAAATTACTAAGTTACTTATTAAATTGTAAGGTAAGAGTTACTTTCGAAATAAAACGTTTTTATTGAAAAATAAAAAATAAGTACCATATCCGAACATGTTTGGTTACTAATATTTGCTTAAAAGTAACTTCTACTTTTTTAAAGCTTAACCAATCGTTTAAACAACAAGTAGAACTGAAATAAATCCATTCTCTTAAAAATATTTACTACTAGTAGTACCTCCTCAATTATCTCCTGTAATATGGGAATAAACTTAAAAAATCTACTAAAAATTTATTCCCAATTAAACACCCGAACTACCATAAATTTTCTGAAATCTGCTACTCCTAAATATCTTTCAAAATTGCTCGAACTCTGATTTATTTTAGTGGTATGCACAATATAATGTCTCTTCCCCCTTGGAACCCTTGTCTTTGAGGGAGGATTACTAGTAGATTGGCACGTGAAATTGTGTCAGGTCTCATTTGAAAGGTCTAAATTGGCTAAACTAGTTTCTGTTTGATAAAGCTTCCATTCATCAAGAATTTATAAATACCTACTCACCACGTAATTGATCCCCTACTAATAACGTTAATACAACTTGAATAACCTACAGCTCCCTTGTGTCTTTCAAGACTTGTACAGAACACTCCACAATTAAGCTTAGGGGTTGGAACCTGTGACTGGAAAACTTCCCTTACCTACTTCGGCATCACTATCTAAATTCAACTTCTGTTTCAGAATTTTCTTTATGTGGGCTTGATGTTTGCTTTAGTACAAGGGGAATCTAGGACTTTGCCAAACTTGTAATTTCTCCCTATGTTTCAGGTTGTTCCTGATGCTGGGCATTCTGCTAATGAGCCGCAGACATCAGAACAACTCGTTGCTGCAACCAATAAATTGAAATATATTATCAAGGAAAAGTAAAGCTAAATTTTTCAGCCTTTAAGTTTATTTGATCCAGTATTGTGAACCTACTGTAATGTGTTTCCTGTTTATGTGGTTTGTCATCCATGTCAAGATGTCGACAACTTGTTAGAGGGGCATCCTCTCAATTCTGTTTCGTGAATGTGTTGAATCTACTTCGAGTATATGAATTTGGTGAAACTTTTAGGTTTGTCTTCAATAAGACGTTCAAAATTCTGTCACTGAAACCCCTATGAATTTTGTTTGTGGACACAAGAACATTACGGAATAAGTCTACAAATATGTTGTATATTTGTCAGAGAGAATGTGAAAATCAATTAGTCCACCTGAATGAAGAAAAATGTCAGATAATTTTTGTTACTAGTAATGAACACTATTTTGATACAACTTGTTACACATTTCAACATAAATATCTGAAGAAACTGAACTGTGAAAATGAGAAGGAGAAATGTAGACCTCTTTGAACACTAAACTAATACATAATTGTACAAGAAGATTGTAGACCTCTTTGATCTTATGATGACAATCACCTGTGTTAGTATATTGATGATAACTGGGAAGCAGTAGATGATGTACCATTCAGGTTTCCTGCTTTTCTGGGTTCTGAAGTTTCATTTATCACTTCAAGTGGTCGACTAGGAGTCGTATATGAAATTATCTCCCTCGTTGAATCAAGCTTTCAAAAATTGAGATTCCTCGAGTTATTTTGAAAAGATAATTAGTCTTTCAAGTCAAGGACACAGGATTCTCACTCGCCCTTGATGTTGAACTTGCTGTTTCAGCGGAGAAGATTTAATTTTCCTGAAGTTCTCTAATCTTTGAATTGCGTTGCTTTCGAGAGGGGAAGTCCTATGTTTTGGCTCTCGATGTTTCGACAGGTTTAGTCTTTGTGGTGTTATAGTAGCATCTGCTTTGAATCTCACTTTCCGTAAAACGTATCACAAGTCAATGTTTGAATTAATTTGCGTGTTTGGATTTTAGGACAAGAGAAGAAAATCTCTGTAAATAAAATTACTTTTGTAGAGAGAGAGGGAGAGATGATATACTAAAACAGTAGTCACATGACATATCAATTTATTGGAGAAAATAAGAGATTATAGCCATAATATAAAGTAATTGATCACAAGAACACAAAAATAAAATAATTTATAGAAAATGAAAATTTTATTATAATATGGAGAAATAATAAAAAGACTATTTGTTTACAATATTTCTAATTTCTTATTAAATCATAATGAAGAGCGAACTATATGTATGAAATAAATAGGGGACATCCAAACTTTTATAGTAGAATTGTAGTTGAAGTAGAATGCAAGAAACAGAGTCCAAAATAGAATATGAGACAAAAACAGCGCAGGGAGGTAGAATAGGTGGGGCGGCACCTTGGTGCCATGAAGGCGCCGACTCTTTTGCCCAATTTTGCGTGGGGAGTATCTACTCGGCGTCTAGGCACTCTGTCTCCATCCAAAAACCTTCCAAATGTTTTTTTTTCTTCATTTTAAAGTTTTTTTCAAGTCCAACACAAATTCCTACTCTTAATGGGCTTCCAAATAAAATTTTAATTTAGAATTCACCAAGTAAACTGGAATATGATTCACAATAGCATTACAAATAGAATTTTTCTTAACGTGCACTCTAATTAGAACTCCCAGGTATCTTTTCCAAAAATTTTGGGTCACATTCAAATTCTAACATATCTACATTGACACGAATTCCACTCCAATAAACAAAACATCAAAAGAATTCTTCACCTAGAGACAAATTTCACTGCAACGAATAAACTTGAACTTTTTAATGAAAAAACACAAACGAACTTCTCCATCAACAATTCCAACTGAGAATATTCTCTACCTCTAGTACCCCAACTAAGGACAGAAGTGATATAATGACCACCAAACAAAGTCGAAACAAGCCCTGTGATAGAATCACAACTGAATGCATCAAAAGAAGGATTTTGGTCAGAATCAACATCCTTAACCACGTTCAAACCATCAACAAAATCAACAGAATTATACTTATGTGGAACCTTGTGGCAAAAAATGGGTCTATTTCTAGCAATTGAATACGATGACACCGTTGATAATAGTGACAAGACAAATTTACCCACATCTTTAAAATCAACTAAGATGTATTCTTAAACGAAGACCCCAAATTAGACTCCAACGGTACAAAAGCCAACTTAAAATCTACCCGAGTTCTTAAAATATGTCTATTACTTGAGAATTCTGTATCATCCTGTATCATCCTGTAAGATATATAAATGGGATTTTCTATGTCCCATTAGTATAAAACGAGCTCCTTTGATAACTTTTAAAACTCTACCTTCAATAATGTACATATATCCTTTTGAATTAAGAGTATTTAAGGAGACAATATTTTTCTTCTGTGATGTGTTTTACTGTATCAAGTGTTCTAACCATCCCATCAAACATCTTTATTCTAACTTAACCAATACTAGATATCACAAGGTCATCACAACACTTTTTGAAACTTCTTCATATGTTGAAAATAATTCCCGGTTGGGTGACAAATGAAAAATGCAAGCTGTATCCAAAATTCAAGGCTTATCAAGTTTGGAGTTGTAGTCAGACATAAGTAGAAGCTCTCCATCACTGCTAGGTTTTTCTGCAATATTTGATTCTCCTTAAGTTTCTGATTGTTGACTTGCAGTTGACTTTGATTTAGCCCATGTTTTATCCATATTATTTTTTTCATTTTCATTCTTCTACTCATTTTCAACCACACATTCTTCAATAAAATAATATTTTTATCATATTAATAACTTTTCCTTCTTTTTTAATCACGTATTCTCCATCAATCTATTATTCTAAAATACATTCTTTCAAAATAATGTGGCTCAAACACACCCTTATTATGTAACTTGTAACAATTGTTTACCAAGTGCCATTTTTTCTTACAATAATTATAAAATTGAAGTTAAATCTTGACTTGCATCTCGAATGACCACCATGAACAATGAGACCATCTCCATGATCATCAAATACTTCATCTTGTCCTTTAAATATAAAGTATCGTAGACTTCTTCGATTGTGAGAATGTCACGACTATATAGTATCATGTCTCTAAAAGACATATTCATGGCGGGCAATGGACACAACAAAATTAATCACAAGACTTCTTCATTATATTTAACCTCCAATGTCTTCAAATCAATGACGATTTTTTTAAAAGCAGCTAAATGATCTTCATGAGATGTACCTTCTGTTATATGATAAGAATATAGACGTTGATTCAGATGCAATTTGCTAGTAAAACTCTTCGTCATCCATAATTGCTCCAATTTTAACCATAATACAACATCTGACTTCTCTTTCAAAACGTCTTAAAAAATATTATTTCAAAGATGGAGATGTATTTGAGGTAGGGCCTTTCGATCCTTACGTTGTTCTCCTCTATAGTCCAAGTTTCAAATATTTTGTCAAATCCCAACAACGTGTCGTTCAAATTCATTTGAGCGAGTACTGCTCGTATCTTTATTAGCCACAAAGAAAGTCTTGTATTGCGATCTAATAGCGAAATACCATACTTTATTGTTGCTATCACGAAAATCTCGATCTTCCCAAGAATTTCAATACCAAAAGCTTTGATATCAATTGTTATGGACTGGAATGCTCTGATATCAGTTTGTTGTGAAAAGATAAAAGATTAAGGTTACAATATGAAATAATTGATCACAAGAATGCAAGAATAAAGTAATTTGCAAAGAATAGATATTTTATTAAAATATAGAGAAAGAATACAAATATTATGTGTTTATAATGTTTCAAACTTCTTACTAAATTATAATGAAAGTCAACTATATTTAGAGAACAAATAAGGAACGTTCAAATCCTCATAGTAGAGTTGTAGTTGAAGTAGAATGCAAGAAACGGAGTTCAAAATGGAATAGGAGACCAAAAAAAAAAAATCAGTGCGGGAGGCAGAATAGGTGGGGCAGCGCTGAGGCACCACTCTTCGAGCACCGCAGCGTTGCTGTGCTGGCTCTTCTGCCCCATCTCCGTCCAAAAACCTTTCAAATGTGCTTTTCTTCATTCCAAAGTCCTTCAAGTCCAACACACATTCCTACTCCTAATGGGTTTCTAAATATAACTTCAATTTAGAATTCGCCAAGCAAATTTTGAATAAAATTTCACAATAGAATTCCAAATAGAATTCTTCTTAATATGTACTTTAATTAGAACTTTCAATAATTTTCAAAAAGAATTCGGATCACACCGAAATTTTAACACAATTGATAGATGAATAAGTTCATGATAGTTTCTGAGATTAAATGATAAACCAATTAAATTGACGTGCCATGTCACGGTGCTCAGTACATAATTTCTCTCTCTTCACATATATAACATATACTCACTTGTTGTGTCCCTTTCTTTCCATTCCCTTTCTTTGGAGTTCCCATTTTCTTTGGAGTTCCTACCTTCTTTTCATTCTTGTTTAACAAGGTTCCTGCCTTGTTAATTCTTGTTAAGTTTCTATATAATTCTCAATAGCCCCATCATTTCGTTCCTTGGAGTTGTGAGATACTTAGCAGCAACTAGCTTTGCCTTAGTGGTAGTTAGTGTAGAAACATACTTCAAAAGTGGCATAACATCCTTTTTCTTGTCCTCTATGATCTTCTGAGATATAGAGGAAATAACTGCTATTCTTGACTTGGAAGATTTTGGGGGAGCTGAAAGTAGGCATTTTGAACTGTGGAGTAACTTATTTTGTCAAATCATTAGCAGATCACACCATTTCACCAACTAAATGCATATTTTAACTATCAGGGGTTAGAATCTGAAATATAGGGGATGTTTTCAACCTGATGCCTGTTTCAATTCATTTAAAAACTTCAAAACAGTGCATTTTCGTCTCCAACCTTTCACTTTTGCACCACTCGTATCTAAGACAACGATTTGTGTATGGGATCACTAGTGTAGGATGGCAACGGGGCGGCCCCCTACCCCTCCCTGACCCCCACTTAAGGCTGGTGCTGGGCAATCCCTGCCCAGTTTACTGTTTTTATTTTTTCCTATAGTTTTAAGGTAATTTGGGTTGGGTAATCGATTCGGCGTTAGGATAAAAAGTTGGGCTAATGTGATTTTAAACAGGTTTGAATTTTTTTTTTAAATAACTAAATAATCTGAAGCATCAGGTCTCGGGGTTTTTCGGGTCAAGTTGTCATCATACACTAGTTCAAAAAAAGTGGGAGATCAAATATAAAATGTTAGTTAAGACGTATATATAAAACGAACATTAAGGTTTTCTCTAATGAGTGAGTGACTTGAAGCATTTTCTGTTGAGTAATTTTCGAAATCCTACATTTGAACTCCTAGTGACAATTACCTTCATGTGGGTGAAAATATGGAATCACTTTATAGTCAATTCGAACATAGAAATTAGCAACGAGAAGAACAAAATTCTTAAAAATTGTTTCAGAATTCATTTCTTCCTCGTGTTGTTGGTCACATTCTAAAAAAAAAAAAAAACAAAAAAGAGTTTCCAAACTTCCAGGGTTAGAATTCAGAGCTAACTAAAAAAAATGAAGGGTTAGAATTCAAAGCTAACTGTATATAGCCGCAATCTGTCCAACGTGGACAAAATTATTGGTTTGATTTGTTAATGGAATTGGAGCTCTATTCTTTTAGCCCAAGCAACTTGGGCTTAAGGGATATTAACAAAAATAGCATTAAAGAAAAATAGTTACGAAAATAATACTACTATGTACCAGTCTTTCGATTTTGATACTATACTAGCATGTAGTTTTCAATATTTAATTCTTTTGCTAGATCCCAATTTACCCAGTAAGATTGCTTTCAGAGCGTACTTGATTGGTATGGAAAATATCTTCTAAAATATAAAATATTTTACTTGTTTTGAGAAAAAACAAAAACTTACACTACCCAAAGAAAATGTTTTAGAAGAAAAATTATGCATATTTTCAAAAGTTCAAAAATATTTTCAATAAAAAAAATAGTAATTAAACACTTCAAAGTATGAATTTAGATGAAAAACTGACATTTTTTCATGAAAAACAAATGCAATCAAACACACTATTACTTTCTTTTCTCCCCTCAAAAACCGAAGTCAGAAAATTTTCACATTGTTAACTAATATTTAGAGCGACTCAATCTCTAGCCGAGTTATACGGTTGCCTAAAGACATATTTGAAAAATATTTTTTTGAGAATATATATTTAGAAAATAGAAAAAAAAAAGTTATTATTCTCATAGGATGTATGATTTAAAATAATTTTAGTAAAATTTCTTCCAAACAAGCTTTGAGTTACGCCCAAAATCTTAGAAATTCTCATTACAAATATTTTATTGACGATGTCTCTAAATCTGCTTTTCCGTTAATGAATAATTGAAAAAAAAAATTTATTTTAATAAATTTAAGCTATAGACATAATTTTGTATTGAATAAAGTGAGAAT
>CAIGRB010098464.1:26467-37112 GCA_903798255.1 Fraxinus quadrangulata
CCCCCACAAAGAGACTCCAAATTGGCCAAGAACGTGTAGGAAAGTATAAATGTCTGAGGAGGCATTGAAAAAGGGGTTCCCACACATTGAAAAAGGGTTCCACACTTTGTAAAATTGAGAGAAAAATACAAGATCGAAGAGGAATTCGCTAGAAGAAATACATCAAGGATTCAAGTTCAAACTAATGATTGGAAGTGGAAGAAGATCTTGGTGCAATAGCTTATTTATTTCATATTTTTCATCATGTTTAGCTAAATTCCTTATTAGGGCAAACAATGTAATCTATTGAGACCCTTAGTTCTTTAATTCAAGAATTCCGTATTTTATTCTTCCATGTGTTGATTTTATTATGATTGTAATCCATTGAATTACTTGATCAATAATTTGATGATCCAATAAGTTTCTTACGAATCGAGATGTGAGTTTGAGACATAGAACGTGTAATAAAATTCGGTAACAAAGTATAACGTGTAGATATACCTATACCTAGGTATCTTGTTTAACTAAGAGTAATTCACATAGAGATATGGAATTGAATTAGTTAAATTGGCTCAATGAGAACTCTAGAGGGGTAAATTGAATACCGTAAGAGAATTCGACCGAACACTACATTAGGTATGAATCTTGAATTGGGAACTAAGGTGATCATTAGATGAAATTGTTTTGCCCTAATATATGTTACATGAATTTTTGATCCATTTATGTTTGTTATTTCATCATAATTTTCATTTGTTTTAGGCATTTAGTTCATTTTAGAAAATCAATATTCACAACTATCACATTCCTTTATTTGTTTGTCTTTTATCAAATAGGAGTTAGAAAAAGTAGGTTAAGAGTAAAGTATAGTCCTCGTGAGAACGATAATCCGAACCCAAAGGTCCACTTTATCCCATGTTGCATTACTGCAAGCAAATTACGAAGTACACCCTGGGATTATATCATAGGTGCATGTTTAGTTTGTACTTTGACAACATTGAACAATTATTTTTTAATCTTGTTCATTGTTGTCGAATTCAATATACTTGATATTTGAAGACGAGTTTAGAGCAATTCTTTGTCGAATTCAATATACTCAACATTGACGACGAGTTTACAGCAATTCTTGACAACACGAAATAAGAAGATCCAATTCCCAGTTCATAAGTTAAATAACCTCCCTTCAAGAATTGAACATTTCACAAGTAAATGTCACCATCTACTTGTACAGTTGCTTGAATCTTCGACAGGCTTCCAAAACATTTTCCCGGTGTCCAAAGGCGCTGACCCTAATGAAGCCTTCACCGCCAGGTCCAAAACCACTGCCAGGAGTAGTGACAACATGGGTTTTCTCCAGAATCTCACTGAACACGTCCCACGAGCTTTGGCCAGGAAAGTGGATCCACACGTATGGTGCATTTTTTCCTCCGTATACCTTAAAACCAAGTGAATTGAATGCCTCGACTATGATGTCAGTGTTTTCCTTGTAGAAACCAACCACCTCGTGCATGGCCTGCAGATGGCAACTCTTGTTTGATCAGTCGAAACATTGTTTTCGTTCCCCAACAACATTTTTCTTTTCTTTTTATTTATCCTCTTGAAATACTTATTTAAATTGTTTAGTCTTTCTTATACCACAAAAATACTGTTAACTGGAAAAATATTCTGCAAAACACAGACTAACCTTGATGCCTTCGGGTGAAACACATGCCAGACCACCAGCTTGAGCAATGTTGGATGCACCATTAAAACAAGTGCAAACAATGCGGTTGAAGTCCTTGGCCACGGGAAATCCATCAGAATATAAAAGCTCTTTTGGAATTGCAGTCCAACCTAAACGAACTCCTGTGAACCCAGCATACTTGGAAAATGATGAAACTTCCATTGAAACCTGTGAGGCCAATAAGTTAAATAATTAGATACGGACTATTTAAAAGAGATAAATCATCATAGGAATATGCATCTATCCCAAAAATGATTCATTTAAAGAAGCTGCTAAAAAACAGACTGCTTTGAATAAAATTCTGTGCAAAATAACATCTTCTATTCTTTTGTTCACATACTATGAACTAATAGAAGTATGGAACAACGGCATCTCTAGACAATTATTTTTCAAGTTCTACAAAAGATGGAAGTGGGAAACAGACCCAATAATTTACATCATAAACTGGACAAAGACTACAAGAAATCATCCCTAGTAGGAGCCCCTTGCATGAAACAAAACGTAAGGGAAAGAGTAACTAGATAAAATGAAGTGTCCAAACTTTAGAACTTGTTAATTGATTTGGGAAAATCCCAATTTCATATATATCCACCAACGGGTTACACATATATATACATGCAGAGAATATTTCTCAAAAGAAAATAATCCGATCTAACAAGAAAATAATTCTAGACTAATACACCTACTATATACCTCAAATTTACACCTAAATTAACGTACACAGTTCATAACACTTCCCCTCAAGCTGGAGCATAGATATCAATCATGCTCAACTTGTTACAAATATAGTTTACTCAATTTTCAGCTAAGGCTTTCGTGAACACATCGACTAATTGATCCCTATCCTGACATGCTTAGTCAAAATAAAATAACAGTCTACCTTTATGTGCTTTGTTCTCTCATGAAATACCAGAATGTGAATAACTTCTTGATTATCAAATCATGAGCTCATAGAGCGGGACTTATAGATTCAATAACCCCAAGTAGGTGACGTAGCCATGAGCACAAGTTACCTATGCCATAGCTTGATATTCAAATTCTGCACTTGATCGAGTTACAACACTTTGTTTCTTACTCTTCTAAGAAACTAGATTATCCCAAACGAAAACACAATACTCGATACTAGAGCGTCTATCCACAAGAGAACCTACCGAGTCAGTATCTGAGAAACCCTCAATTCTACAATGACCATGGTCTCTATAGAGAACTCCACGCCCTGGAGCTCCTTTGAGATATTTTAATATATGAGTTACAGCATCCCAACGTGAAGTTCTAGAAGATGACATAAACTGTCTAACAACACTTGCTGGAAAGGCAATATCTGGACAAGTAAATGTAAGATAGTTCAATTTTTCCACCACCCTCCTGTATTTGTCCGCATCAACAAACATATCTCCATTTTCAGCCCCAAGTTTGACACTTGGTATCATGGGGGCATCACCAGGTTTTGCTTCAGCTGAACTTGTCTCATCTAGTGGGTTTAGAACATACTTCCTTTTGAGATAAAAAAATCATTTACTACTTCGAAAGACCTCTATCCCTAAAAAATATTTCAAAAGACCGAACTCCTTTGTTTGAAACCTTGTGCCTAGGAAAGCCTTCAGCTTACTTATGTCACTGCTATCACTACTGTAATCACTATATCATCAACATATACCACTAAAAAAATACCAACTGTTGACTGTTTAAAGAATACTAAGTGATCATATGCACTTATTTGTAAGCCAAATTCAATCACAACCTTACTAGGGCTTGCTTGGTACAAATTAAAATCAGATTTTAATCTAAGTCACAGTCCAACAATCAATATTAATCACATTTTTCATGGGTCCCATAAATTTTCAACCACATATTTCAAAAACTTCTATCACAATCTACTAAAAATCTAATTTTAATCCTCATCAAACACCCCATAAATCTTCCAAATTAGGCACGTGGTGAATGTTTCAGACCATAAAACGATTTTGCAGTTTGCATACCTTCCTTGACTCCGCATGAGCAACAAACCCTGATGGTTGCTCCATGTAAACTTCTTGCAAATCACCATGGAAGAATGAATTTTTAATATCCAGTCGGTAAAGCAGCAACAACAAGAGAAATGAATAACCAAATAGAAGCCAACTTAGCAACTAGAGAGAAAGTCTCAAAGTAATCCACACCATAAGTTTGACCATGCCCCTTAGCAACCAAACAAGCATTCAATTGAGTAACAGATCCATCAGGGTTCATCTTAACAGTAAACACCCATTTATGTCCGATTGCCTTCTTATTGAGGGGTAAATGAACCAAATCCTAGATATGATTATGTTCCATGGCCATCATTTTTTCCTGCATGGCCGCTCGCTAGCCACTATGGGACAAAGCCTCAGTAACAGATTTTGGCCGCTCACTAGCCACTATGGGATAGCCTCAATAACAAATTTTAGTACTGACACACTCTCTAAAGAAGTAATGAAGGACTTGGAAGACTACGACAACACATGGTAAGAAACAAAAGAAGAGAGGACAAGTACATGACCGTTTACCTTTTCGAAAGGCAATAAGAAGATCCAAGACTAGGATCAGGAGAGGCTGGCAAATCCTGAGGCAAAGCAGCAAGTAGAGACGATAAGTCATGGTTTGTAATAGGTGCCACCGGAGATTGCTGCACATAAAGAGTGTAAACATGTCGAATAGAAGGACGAGAAGAAACTGGTAACACAAGTCTTGTCACAGTGTAAACAACGAAATCATCTTTAGACTCAGACGAATTAGAAGATGCAGAAGCACTGGAAAAGGGTGTGGACTCGAAGAATGTGACATTAGAAGACACTACGTATCGTCTTAAAGGAGAGAAACATCAATAGCCTTTTTGATGTCGAGAATAACCCAAAAATATACAGTTAAGAAATTTAGGATCAAGTTTGGAAACTTGAGGTCTCATATCTTGGACAAAGCAAGTACACCCAAATACTCTAGGAGCAAGAGAGAATAAAGTCTGAGAGGGAAATGAAATGGAATAAGGGATTTTACCATCTAAGACAGAGGAAGACATATGATTGATTAAGTAACATGCAATAGAGACTGCATCTACCTAATTTTTTTTTGAAACTTTCATATGAAAAAGAAGAGCTCGTGCAACTTTCAATAAATGACGATTCTTTCTTTCTATCACTCCATTTTGTTGTGGAGTAACGATACATGAAGATTGTTGAAGAATGCCATTTTGAGAAAAGAAATGAAGTAAACGTGGATGAGAAATGTTCCTTGACATTATCACTCCTTAAGATATGTAGAGATTTATCAAATTGAGAAATTAAAAATAGTTCTAATCAATTTTTCATAAGATATGACCAAGTAACCCGAGAATAATTATCCACAAAATTAACAAAATAACGAAAAACTTGTCTTAATTAAAATAGGACAAGAGCCCTAAGTATCAGAATGTATTAAATCAAAAGAAAACGAAACCCGTTTATTCATTCTAGTAGATATGGTACCCTATGGTGCTTTGCTAATTGACACAACTCACAATCTAATTAAGACATTTGACTAAGAGTAGGACATAATTTCTTCAAAACAAGGAGAGAAGGATACCAAAACGACAATGGAGCTGCAGAAGAGAAGATGTACTCATGCATGAAATAAATCTTGGCCCCTGTGGGAGAAGAGTCGAGCACATACAAGTCACTGAACTCACGCCCTCTACCAATAATATGTTTTGTCCTAAGATTTTGAAAAATGCAGTGATTAGGAAAGAAAGAACACTACAATTAAGGGATTTAGTAATTTGACTCACAGATAAACGATTAAAAGGAAACTAAGGTAAACGTAAGATAAAAGACAATGGTAGAGAGTTTGTTGGATGTGTTCTCCCGCATCCGACTATAGGAGTTGTAGAACCATTAGCTAAAGTGACGACACAATAAATTAAAAGAAAGCTAAAATGATGAAAGTATACATGTATTCCCAATCATATAATCTGTGGCACCGAAATCAATGACCCAATTACGAGACGAGGTAGAAAGACACACTATAGAATTACCCGTGTTGGCTAAAGTGAAAGTGGAAGGTGTAACAGACTGTTGAGGAGTTGGCTGTTGAGAAGCATAAATTGTGTAAGGCGAGCATATTCGTCTGCTAGAATCGTAATTTGATGTTGAGATGAAAGTGTAGTAGGTGTAGGTAGAAGACCATCCCGAGTAGCAACATTAGCAAATTTCATCATAGGAGTCTAACTTGTGTACTTTGCTAGTTTGCCATTTAATTTCCAACCATTCCTTTTTACATGTCCTTGCTCTCCACAATAATAACCACGAGAACCACCACTAGAGATTCTATCTCAACTACCTCCCCTCCTCTTTTAATACTGTAATTGTTATTTATCTTTGAATTTGTGCCAAATAGAGCTACCATCCCATTTGGTACTACACCCTGCTTCTTAACATTGTCCTTGCAGACTGAAGGAGACAAGTATCATTCAACAAAAGGAGTGCCTCACTGGTAAGTAATTGAGTACGAGCCACCTCATATTCAGGACCCAAACCTGCAAGGAAACACTAGACCACAATTTGTTCTTGTTCATGTATTGTATTCACATCACTAGTAATAGGAAACATGGCCCGCTTGCTTCAAATGCCTGTTTTACCTCAATATAATTTTAAAACAGATTTTGCCCCCTTTTGTTCAGCCTGATAAATCTTCAACATTAGTTCATGAACATGCGATACATCATGTTTACTCGCATATCAAAATTCTAGATAGTCCCATAATTCTTTTATGGTATCCAATGATTAATGACATGTCAACTGTCGAGTGAATCTGATTAAAGAGTTTATCATCCTCCATCAACAATTTTTTTCGAATCCCAGGATTAGCATCAGATTGTGGAGGTGAATATCAGTGAAATGATCGCCCAAATCCACACTTAAACATACGTGCAAACAATTTTCTTCCATTGAGCATAATTCCTACTACCCGTTAACTTTCTATTTGTGATTTTTAAGGATGGAGTTACTGTGATTTCATTTACCACTTTCTTATCACTTTCGACCATGATTAACAGACAACTAGAAAAGACATTGGTCTATTTGGGATTTCATCAGTTTATGCCTTATTCCAGTGGGTCAGTTTGTTTAGGCTTTCATCCTTTTTTTTTTATTTCGATTGGCATATTTTGTTTAGGCTGCTTCTTTATTGGACTTGCATTATTATTGGGTTGCCTTGGTGTTTAATTGGACTGCTTTCTTTTAGACTCCACCGATAGCCAAAATCAATCGGTTGCTCCAATCGAATCACCCACCGAAGGAGAAAATCGATACCATGAAGCAAAAGAACCTCTCACATGGACTCCAGTCACTGACCGCCACACGCATCAACAGCGAGAGGTGCTGACAGTCACACCAAAGCGGACCAAACTGCTCGAACCAAAAGGAACCCAAGTTAGAATCACACAATGGCCCTAGACGCTAGTTGCGGAGTAGTTTCCACCACGACCGAAGCCTCTTCTGATCATCACCCGCCAATAAGTGACATAGTTAAGTGTCGGTTTATCACCAAAAGTACTGACCAAACCTTTGCCACCACCGGGAACAAACCCACAAATTTTGAGAAACTCTCAAACCCAAATTTTGAGAAATAGACTCTGATACCATATTGATTGATTTGGGAAAATCTCAATTTCATATAAATTCACCAACGGGTTACACATATATATACTTGCTGAGGATATTTTTCAAAAGGATATAATCCTATCTAACAAGGAAATAATTCTAGACTTGTACACCTATCGTATACATCAAATTTACACTTAAATAATGCACATAGTTCATAATAGTACTTAACTAAGCTATCATCACGTGTGGTTACATTATAAGGCATACTGGAATAGAGACCAAAAATTAATGATAGTAGAATTGCACACTAGAACACAATACATGGTAGAGAGATTTAGGCAAAAATTTCAGACTTACCTCTTTGGCTCCAGGAATCTCAAAAATAGACCTCGGGCTATCATCTGAAACGTACATGGCATAAGCAGAATCATAGACTATGATTGACCCATTTTCTTTAGCGAATTCTACCAATCTAGTCAATTGCTCCCTTGAAGCAGCATAACCAGTTGGGTTATTTGGTGAACAGAAAAATATGATGTCGGTCCGACGAGTGGCGGACAAATCAGGAAAGAAACCATTTTCTGGGGTACACTTCATGTATTCAATATTTCCATACTTCTCAACATCTTTCTGAAACTGCCCAGTCTGGCCCAAAATAACACTAGAATCCACATAAGCCTACAATACAAGATCAAGAATCTAGATGTTATGAGAACTTGGGAAGGGCAAAGAGAAAGAGCAAAGCTTTTAGGCGTGCAAAGATTTATGTTTTCCACCTTTCTTTAACTCTAAAATCATTTTTCAGCCCAATAACTTGAATTCTCAAACAGCTGTTTTTCAAAGAATTTTTTTTTTCTTTTTATTTTAAATTGAAGTCTTCAGATTAAATATCAAGCAGATCGAAAATTTCTATGAAGTTTCATAAAAATAAGCTCATTCCACTCGGTGACATCATTTTATCTTTTGATTACCAGCTAAATAATCAGAAACACATCACAATATCTTGACATTCAGGCTTTCAGCCAAAAAATTTCCAACGTGCGTGTCAGTTATAACCTACATTAATTAATCTTTAAACTCACTTAGCCCTTAAAAGACTAGCAAGTTGAATCATAAAATATAAACTGCTTAATCATTAAGAGTTCATCTAGAAGCTATAAAAACGGTTGGGTGGATCTACTTGGAAGCAATCATCGTCAATGTAAACTAGCTTTACATTTTAACACTGCATATTGTGACAGCCTGAGGGATGAGAGAGAGCAAATGCAAACTTCATGACAGATTTATGGACAGTTTACTTTGATTTGACCAAATATAAACATTATATATTTACCGGATATGATGGGTCTTGCACAGCCATTGTCACTTTGGATCCAAAAAGTACCTGCAAAGAGAGGAGAAAGTGTAATAACTGTGACTCGATTCTATACAGTAGAAAGGAGGCAACATTTGTGGTGCTATAAAATTCTAAGTAAAAATCGATCAATTGGCACATTACAATTATATGAGACAAGAAAAATATTCATACTTGAAGGCGAGATATGTCACTTTTTGCACCATCTGACACAAATACATCATCTTCTTCTATGCCGAGGTTTTCATAGTAGGTTTTAGCAATGGCAGCTCTCAATTGCTGTACCAATCAAAAGGTGCTATCATTAACATTTGTTATCAAAGAGATGACAACATTGAAATTTCATTTACAATAAGACAGTTCTCAACCAGTGAATAAACACAGAAGAAAAGTCAGAAAAGCTGGAAGAAGAGGAAGGAAAAATATATCAGACAATGAACATAAATATCCAAATTCTTCATGAAAGACAAGCACAAATATGAGAAAAATCAACAACAAATGAAGGGCATCACATACTTTTTCACCTTGTTCAGCTCCATAACCAGAGTATCCCTCTACTGTTGACAATGCATATGATCTCTGACAATAAATGTCATAAAAATGAATTACTGGTTGTAAACAAGCTAAACAACATAAATATATAGACAGTAGTTTGTAAGAAAATCTTAATAAATACATTAGAACTACAAGAAATTGTTTCCAATAAATTTGGTGTTGGAAACATAAACGTATCGAGTAACAGAGAAATTAGAAGACTTCAATTTAAAAATTCTTTACAATACAGGGAAAGTTCAGAACCGTCACAGATAGCAGTACCTTTGCCATGGAAGATGTAATAACTTCTGGAATAGGCTCAGTAGTGTCACCAATTCCCAGGCTTATGACTTGAGCATCAGGATATTTCAACATATGGGCAGTCCTCTGTCTTGCTATCTAACCAAAGAGAAACACTAGTAGTTTTACCTTTTTTTGTCTTAAAGCAGAAAAAGAGATTGGACATTAACAAATAGCTAAAAAAGGAATCAATATAGAAGTGCCATCATCATGTGATGGCAACTACTATAATTGCACATTGGGGCCAAAATTGCATCAATATTACTGCCACTTCTAATTAATTGGAAGAACCCCACACTGCAATGCACTTATGGAAACAAACAACATACTAGTTTTTAAGAGAAGATAATTTCGTTTAGAAGAAAAAACATACAAAAAAGACACAGGACAAGCATTTTGCATGTAAGTGTATTCTATAGAACTGCATGTAAGTATATTCTATAGTACATAAAGATACAAGAAATATACTTCAGTAATTCAAGTATATATCATAAAGAATAATAAGGTCAGCACTACAATTGAATGATTCATTCTACAACAAGGAGCATCACATGAATCATGTCACTTACAGCATTCAGAATCAATGCTAGCAAAGTTTTGAACTCTATTTAACAGATTGCTTAATAAACATATGGTAGAAAAAGAGAGTGCAAAAACAGACCTCTGGAAAAAGGTAGCCAGCTTGAAGTTTTCCCATGTTTTCATTGCGGGAGACCTTTGTCTTGTAAGCTTAAATAAAACGCATCCCAAAGTACAGTATCATCAAATGTCAGGTCACAAATAAGCATATACGTATATATTAATTTAACATTACCAAACATACAAATATACATACGTAGGTAAATATGTATTTTCTCAAAAAGACTTTAAAAATAAGAAACTTCGGTGTAACCCCAGAATGCGGGGAGATGAATCTAACATTAGGGCCATGAAAAGTAAAGCTCTGCCTGAACATCTCCTCACATAATTCTCCTAATATATAAGTAAAACTGAAACAAGTGAAACAAATGCATGAAACTTTAGACACTGCGCCGAAGTTACCGGAATAACCATTTCCTGCTTCAACTGAATAACAAACAGAACACAGCCAAGGTGAAAAAAAAAAAATACGAAATCATATTGAAAAATGAAGCAATTGATGGATCCAGGATTGGATCCAAGACC
>CAIGRB010098482.1:22150-38529 GCA_903798255.1 Fraxinus quadrangulata
TTTCTTTTTTCTAATTTCATTCTAATTTAGTATTTTGATTTCGGAAAGTAACTAATATTCTTTTGATTTCATGCAAGGTTTGAAATAATGTGCAAATGGATTGAATCCGTCTACATGTCTTCAATTTCGATAATTATTGCTTGTCTTCTCAAATTCCATTTTGGTAAGTCGAATTCTATTTCGATTTCATGAGCATAAAAATGTACGTGTTGATTTGAATATAATATGCACATTATCGGACAAGTTCTTCCCTTCAAAATAAGATAGATTCGTAAAGAAAAAGGTTAAGTAATTTGTTTTTTCAAAATTAACTATTTGTGCCTATATTTAAAGGTGTTTCAAAATTATTTTTGATCTAATAAATAATTTTACGAAGGAATGATTCATAATGTTGCATCCTTGGTCCAATTGTAAGCCACATAGACAAGAAAATGCCACGTAGATAGGATCCACATGCCATGCACCTCCTTACACCCTTCACCTGCCTAGAACAAGCTAAACCAGGATCCTCTTCCTTGACAATACGACGTTATCCCTTATGGTCTTCACATAAATTTGAGCCTCATCGAAGAGCGAAGCCATACTGAATCCGGTGAAAACCAAGTGCCGCATGCTCCATTGCCTTGTCAATGAAAAAGAGCTCAAGAATCATGGTATCAACCGTCATGTTGACTATAAGGATTAGCAGCTCCTAAAATCATGGCAGAATTTTAGATGATTAGGGAGGATTTAAAAGGATTAATCTCACAAGGCAAGGGTTTTTGGTAGTTATGTGAAAGTCTTTTGGTTGTTATATGCTCCTCGTTTTGTTCAAGTTATAGCCTAAAACTAAGGCAAAAAACTAAGTTTAGGGTTTAGTACCGTTTTGATCAACTATGTGAACTTTTATTTGTCGACCCTCTTTTAGATAGATCATTTATTCATAATGAACTATATAATAATATTACGTGGTAGGGCTCTGTTATATAAAACTTTATTTCGTTCAAAATTTTTGTTGAAACATAAAAAAAAGTTATTAATTGTTCTGTAGAGGGTCGAATTTAAAAGTTGAAACACTTAAGGGACATGTCTAGCTAGCATTAATGTTACGCATAAAATTTCTCTTCCTTTTTGCTTTTTTTAATTATTATTATTATGTGGGACGGGATGGGGGTGTAGTTAGGGAGTGGTACGAATTGGAGTTCATAAATAACTATTTTATTGTAAAAGCTAGCTGGCTTATTTCATAAACGGCATCCCATGGAAAACAAGCCTTACATTATGTAATAATGCGATGAAGTATAATATAAGATTCTTAAAAGTATTTTTTAGATACTAAATAAAAAATGTTCTTTATTTTAAAAAAGCTAATACTTAAAATAAGTTTCAAGATAAAGAGTAAACTTTACTTTTCAAATTTAGAGAGTAAAACTTAGAGTATCTCCAAGAGATTCCATATTTTTAAAGAGAATATTCTATCATTTGGAGAGCGTCTATAAATTTAGAGAGTTAAAATTTTTGAAGTACTCCAACAAACTTTTTATATTTTACACTTAATTTTACTACTCTCAAAAAATATTTATTATTTTCTTTATCTTTTATTTTAACTAACTTTTCTTTAGATTATTTNTTTAGAAATACTCCAATAAACTCTTTATATTTAACTCTTAATTTTACTACTCTCAAAAAATATTTATTATTTTTCTTTATTTTTTATTTTAACTAACTTTTCTTTAGATTATTTTATTGCTTTTCTACATTGAAAATTGAAACTTTTTGAATGCATTTAATTATAGATAGCGAGTTTGACTCTCCAAATTTGGAAAGTCAAACACACTCTCTAAATTAAAATGTTAATTTAAAGAGTCTCTTGAAGCATACTTTTAAATGTTGATTATTTAAATTAAAGAGTATCTCATATTTAAAGAGTTTCTTGGAGATGTTCTTACATTCTATTTTTAATGTACCATAATTGCATTTAATAAATGGAAAATTAACTAAAAATCTATACATTCAAGGACTATTTTTTTATTTTTATTTTTTAAAAACAAGGAGATTAAATTTCACTTCACAAATCAAGTAGTAATTAGGTTTTAATAATTATAATTAATAAAAACCCAAATACACATAATCTACATACCCCACCCATCCTAACCACACCCCATTTATCCGAAAATCAATTTCATTTTCAAACCTTCAAATTCTCTCACTCTTTCTTCTCTATCTTTACCTACCGACCCACCGTCCCTTCCTCACCCAACCATCTCCAACAATCCCGGGCGCGGTGAAGCTTCTCGATGCACCGGTGGCATTGCAGCATTCGAACCAGGCGCATTGCTGCGCCGCTTCTATAGCAGCAACGACGATGCTGGTGATGCTGCTTACTCATATTTAATGACCTGATATTTTTGGGTCGTTTGAATGCATTTTATTACTCTAAACATATTAATATTTTATGATATGTTTGTTGGTGGTTTTTGTGAATTGATATGTTGTGGATGGTTTGCATTATGGGTAGTTTGTTGATGGGCGATATTTTCATCAGATATGTTGTTTAGCCAGATTTTTGAGATGATTGTTGGTGTTTTGCAATTGGTGAAAGTGACATTTTGATTTATGGGTTGTTTTGTTGTTTGTGGTCCACGGTGATTGTTCTGTTGCTGGTGGTACACGTGATTGTGGTAAGGTGGTGTGCATGTGGTTCTCGGCGGTGTTTGGGAGTGGTGGCTGTGGTAATCGGGTGTAACCAGTATGTGTTTATTGTGATTAATTGTGGTAAATTTTGTGTTAATTGTGACTTGATCACATACTGTCACAGTTAAAATTGACTTGGTCACAAACAGTCACGCTAAGACGAATTTGATTACAGTTAATCACACTGAAGACAAATTTGATCACTGTTAGTCATAGATAATACATATTAGTGACTTGATTACGTACACCCACAACAGACAGTCACATTGAAGATACATTTGGTAATCTAATTACAAATTTGGATTGGGTTGGATTAAGTTGGATTGGGGTGGGGTGGGGTGTGGTGCAATCTCCTGAAAACGCTTTAAATTTCTAGAGATTTTCAATTAGTGGGGTGTGTGGGTAGGGGTGGTTCTGTGGGGGCGGGTGTAATCTTCAGAAAATGTTTTCAATTTCAGGAATTTTTCTATAGGTAGGGTAGGTAGGGTGGCGTCCGTGGGGATGAGGTGGTGATACAATATATGTCAATTATACATGAATTTTGAAATAATTTGACAAGATTGTTAGTTTTGAAATGTGATTGTTGTAGTGTAGTAGTTATGTATTGTTTCCTTTAATAAGCTACATATCTCTATTTTTAAAACTATTTAAAATACATTTAAATTGTTTGATTGTTGATATATAAAAAAATATCTTAAATAAAATATGATGAGAAATCAATAAATGTTTATTGAGAAAAGTAAAATGAAGAGTTAAAATAGAAAGTATTGCTATAATTTACCAAAAAAAAAAAAAATTATTCTCTAAATTTAACGATACTCTCTGTAATGTATGAAATGTTTTTTATGAATAAGGAGTCTTTTGAAAATACTCTTACAAATTTGTAGCACCTTATCTCATGAACACAATTATCTCCTTGAAACTTGGGTCAATGTTCAAATTGTAGAGCTACTACATAAGCTCCATGTTCATTTCGAGCTCACAACTTGAAACTCCTTTGGCCCAGTCTCAAAATAACATGATTAAATGAAAGAAAAACTAATTTTACTATTAGCTAGAGTGCATTAGTCTTCTTATTCACTGATATAACACTAAAGGCGTGTTTGATTACATTTATTTTTCATGAAAAATGTTAGTTTTCCACCCAAATTTGTACTTTGAAGTACTTGATTGCTATTTTTTTCTTGAAAAATATTTTCCAACTTTTAAAAATATGTAATTTTCCTTCTTTTTAAGAAAAATATTTTCTTTAGAGAGAGTAGGTTTTTGTTTTCCTCAAAACAATGATTTTTTTTTTTTTATCGAATGTATTTTTCATGTCAATCAAACACACTCTAAAACATAAAATTTAGCTGACTTGGACTGTCCTAGACAAGATCAAGATCCTTAAAAATAGCAAACGATCTCTCAAAATTCACAAACTCAACCAAATATTTTTTTTTTTACACAATTTGAACCTCAGAAACAATGTTTGGATCAAAAAACCTTTATTCATAATATTTTTCTAAATATGTATTTTAGTCCCACAAAGTTTGTAAAATTTCAAATTAGTTCTCAAACTTACCAAAATTGCATCAACACCTCCAAATACTATAATATTATCATCCTCAAAATAATACCTTTAAGCTTGAAAATAAAAAAATAACTATAGTTTGACTTCTTTAAAAGTGCAATAAGTCTAAAATTATTTTATCATAGTCAAATAACTCACGAAATCACTGATAACTCATAAGTTCAACATTTGTTCGACTAGATATTATTTCCCACCATTTTTACTTTGATTCCTCAATAGTTAAAAGAATTTTCAATTTGATCCTTTGAATTCTTAAACATTACATTTAAGTCATACGTAAAGTTTCGGGTATTACATTTGCCACTGCTAATTCATGTGTCATTCTTCCATTCTCCCATGAATCAATGAAAACAAATTATTCACTCAAACTCTTCCTAAACAGTTATAAACTAACAATATAGTCATTTTCCAACAATATATGAGATTTAGAAGTAATCTATACAAAAAATTATTCACTAAAATACTTCCTAAACACTTGTAAAATCGTTTGAATGAGCATTCATGTAGGGGTTAAAAGTACAACGATTTGTTAGTTTGCAAGCTCAACTCATCCTACCTTGGTCATGGGCCAATCGGGCTCGTTTTGAGACAAGCCATGGACCTAACCGAGCTCTCCTTCTTCTTCTTTTTTATTTATTTTATTTTATTTTTTAATTTTTCACAAGCTAGCTTGTTTTGGGTTCGTAGGCCTGATCATTTTCTTTACTCATTTTTAGTTTTTTTATTAAATTTTCTAAAAAAGAAAAAAATGAGCTGACATTTGGACGACTCAGCTCGGTCCATGAGGTTCACGGGTAAAGGACCAAGCCGAGCCTAAGATTTGGACATGAGGTGAGCTCGATTCATCCATGGAATGAGTCAATCTTGGCTTGTCCAATAGCCTCCCCCTAGATTTTTGTGTTAAAACAGATAAATTTTAACTATAAATATCTCATACTTGGCTAACTCCACTTAATTTATTTGTATTAATATCTTTCTCTTGTGCTGTACACAACTAATGCGGGTCACTAAAAGAAGCATTCTCTTTCTTTTTAGAAGCATTGATGATTGCAGTGGGAGTCATAACTCAGATTCAAACGGGCCTAATTTACCCATCGAAAAAATTTCGTACACAAATTATAATTATATAAAAGTAAAAAGCAAAAATAAAATAAAAAAATTATACGAACAAAAATTTCTCAAATTTCAGTGGAGTCTAGGAACTTCACCTCCGTCTACCTTTATAACTGGATGATAGAAAAACAAAAATATCAAGGTAACATATGGAATACGACGACAATATTACGAATTTTCCCACCTTAAAAGAAAAGAATCGATTCATCCACCACTAAAAATTTCCCCCATCTCTTAAGAAAAGAACCGACGCGTCGACCTCTAATTATGACAGAAGGAACCTTTCTAAATCGTCTATTAACATTATTTCAGTTGTTATACTCTTCGATTTTATTAAAGTCGCGTTACCCAAATCGCGCTATAACTCTGTCTTCTGTAGTATAAGTAGCTTGAAACAATGTGTTTTCTTACTTTCCTGCACAAGCTTTTGACTCTCGTGAAAAACGCAATGGCTGCTGAAGTAATCCAAGAAGAACGCCTTGATGTCCTTACAAGAACTGGGGAGAAAACAGGCGTCTCTAAACCCAGGTGACCTCAATTCTTGAATGCCACGAAAAACTGAAAAAAAAAAAAAAGAAACGAAAAATAGAAATGCAACCCAGAAATAAAAATAAATAAATATGCTGATTTTACCATGCTTATTGTTGTTTTTCAATGTATTCCCATTATTTTTCTGTTTATGGGCTTTTTCTGTTTATTTTTTCTTCAGCCAGTTCTATTTTAGCGTCGATCATTTCAACATTTTTCTTATCTTTTGGGAAATTAAACGGAGTTATATTGGTGATTGACTTATTTATTGTCTGCATATTATATAATTAGATTGATGAAATCTGGGCGAAAACAGTAACTGAAAATTTTCTAATACGCAGCTTCGAAATTGTCATGAACATCAGGGAGATTTCTGAAATTTACCCTTTTTCTTATTATGGCAACTATTTATTTTAAAGTAACGTGTGGTAAGTGTAAAAAATTGGAATACTGTATATTTATAATTGTTGGGAGGAGTTCACGAAGATTAGCTCACGAATCAACAAATAATTATGTGCTACTAAAATAATAAAGAAAGTAAATTGACTGAAATAACAAGAACAATAAGTTTCAAAGAACAACTGGAATCGAACTCAAGAAACTGAAATAAAAGGTAATGAAACTTATCATTAAAGCCCACATGCCAAATTAGAGTTTTTAGCGCCTCAGTCACTATACAATCATCATTCGAACGTAAATCACAGCCAACATATGGATTACAAAGAGTTTAAGCACTCAGACTAAGCCCGTATTTCACACAAGATCTCAACCCTCAGATTACAGCAGTTCACTCAAGAACATCGTCTTCAACTCAAAGAGAAATCACACAAGATTACAACACTTGAGAGAGAACAAGAAAATCAAAAAAGTATTTTGATTTTCAACAAAGAGATTAAGAGAAAGGACTCAAACGGCGTAGAGAACACACACAAAAAATGGAAGAGTCTCGAAGCCTCAAGAGATAATGAATCCCTAGAACCCTAAAAACCCATTTAAATGGGTCACAGTCACCCATCCAACGGTGTTGGAGGCGACACGTGGTGACTCCATTCACGTTGATTTCATCAGGTAAGTGAACGCACGATTTCAGCTTCAGAACAAAACACGTTTTCTTGCGCCATTTAAGGATCAGTTGCTGGGCTTCAATTAATTCCAGCTGGGCTCACTCATAAGGTCCAATGGGCATTGCATCATTATGCCATTCCCTTCAATAATCTTTCTTATTCTTGATACAAGGAGGACATCCTATTCGTGAACATTTATATTCAACAATATTACTGGATTGAAGTTTCTTTTTCTATCCTCTCATCCAAAAGAAAGAAAAAAGAGTTGGAATTGGAATCATGTCCTTATATTAGCAAGGACTCTGTTTTTGGGCCTTCTTGTTGAAACTTCCACTTTTTGTGACTATTTTTGCAAGCTATATGTTATGTTCAAGCTAGTAAATAGTGGCAGATGATAATATATCATTAACAATTTATTATATGTCTACCACCAATTATCTTAATGCTCAAAACTGTAAAGAAAAATCTTTTGCCTACTAGAGTAAAAAGTGCAATGCACTAATTTATTATTGCAGAAATAATGATGTTCAACCAATCACCCTACTTTTTGGTTATTACACTGATAATTTTGTTAATCGTGTTTCTTGTACCCTTCTTTTATACTTTTATCTTCGTTTTGTCAAAATTTAACGGAATAATCTTGAACCTGTTTCTGAAGTACTTATATGCACATTTATATTGTATTAATTTTACAGGGGAGATGTCCATAGAGATGGTGATTACCACAGGGCTGTTCATGTGTGGATATTTTCTGAGGGCACACAAGAACTACTACTTCAGCAACGTGCTGAATGCAAAGATTCATATCCTGGTCTATGGGATATTTCTAGTGCTGGTCATATTTCTGCTGGAGATTCATCTCTTGTTACAGCCAGGTAAGGCAATCTATTTAGGTTGATTATTATTATTTGAAATGGTTTTGAAGTAAATCACCCTATCTAGAAACTTATGAGCTTTTCATTCTTGGATGTCACTCATCCCCATCTTTAATTTGTGATTCTCTGGAGTCTGTCCAAGAGCAACTTTCTCCTCACTTCACAAGTCTCCTTATTGAAAAGCCTTATGAGATTTCTCATCCATTCCGTTTTATCTGTTCGGATAAAACCATATATTTGCAATACCATAGTACTAGTACGAGCTGATAATGTATTAAGTACTGTCTAATCTGAAAAAAAAAAAAAAGATTTAACCTAAAATATTTACACCGTAATATAAATGCAAAGATTAGGTTTGAGAATATTGGTTGAGAAAATGCTTCTACAAGAGAGGGCGCTTTTTCAGTTGTACTACGCGTAAGAAACAGTCGAGCATCTTAAAAGAAGGTTGATCATTGTTCTCATTCTTGAATAAGGCTTCAACTAGTGTAGCGTGTTTGTGTCTAACATATGTCGATACCGACACTCTTTTGACACTCTATCATAATCATTTTTTCTTTTTACTAGAATATTATATATTTTTAATTCAAAGTTATTAGGAAATAACAAATAAGTACTCATATTTAAACGATTTAAAAAAGAAAAAAAAAATAACAAGTATAAAACTAAATTTATACGGTATAAATGAAGAATTTTAAAAAATTTAATTAACGTGTCGTATCAGTACTTTTTTGAAAAATCGCGTGTTGGCGTATTTGACACGTAACGTGCCGGACACACGTGTCCATGTCGGTATATCATAGATAAGCTGAGTAACAAATTTACAGTATTACTACTTTCTTGTTTTCCTTTTCCATATTATATATAACGAGGATATGTGATCATTGTGCCAATCCCAAGCATTTTGAAATATTCTGATATGCTTTCCATTAAGAAAAGATTTGATATTTCCCCCCAAGTATACTAACTGAACATCAGTGTTAGTATTCTAATAGGTGGAGGCAAAGAATATTGTTATCTTTTTCTTCACATGATGATTGCTAAATGAATTCACAGATGCTATATAACTGTTTACTAACGATGGGGAAACTGCATAAGCTTATATTCCATATTTTCCTTTTCAGTAATAACTAATAGTACTTAATAAATTTTCTTTTCATTTCTTTTTCTGGTTACTTGTTGAATGGCTCTTCTACCTCATACAGAAATTGTTCATGTTTGCAGGAGGGAGCTTCATGAGGAGCTTGGTATTATACTTCCAAAGGATGCATTTGAACCGCTATTTGTTTTTCTTCAAGAGTGGTTAGTCAATAAATTGCTTCAGTTTATCTTTTCAATTTTGCACGATTATTTTGAGGTGAGCTGATATTAATTACTCTTACTGCACCTTTTTCCTTTCTTTTCACTCTTCCTTGCTGATGCCATAGGAACTTATACTATATACTTGTAAACTAGTTTCAACGTTGACCAATGTGATTCCTTTCAATATGGTATTTGTTGTTTTGAATTTGGATTAAGTTTTATGTTCAATCTGAGCCCAATATTTACTATATCCCATCTAAGCATACATAGTTCGAATGAAATTACAGCATTTAGCCATACCGAGCTTGCGGAGAACGTTAAAGGAGAGTAAAGAAAAGCAAATACATAAGAAATATTTGTTGCAAAGTTTGAAAATACTAAGAATATTTAGAGCCCGTTTGGTTTGTGTTTCAGTTTTCTGTTTTGAGGTTATATTTTAAGATAGCTAAAAATGCGTTTGCTTTATCATTTTGAAAAGATGATTCACAAAATAGTAAACTTAAAAATGTGTTTGATTTGGAATTTTGAAAAATTGTTTCATGACATTTAACCCATGAAATTTGAATATTTAGTAAAATAGAACAATTTTATGTTAATATATTATCAAGTAATATATACATTTTAAAGTTGGTGAATCTTACAATATTTTTATCGTTACAAAAGTAATGTAAAAATAAATTATAAATTGAGTTGGCGAAACATAGAATATAAAAAAATAAAACATTAATAACATGGACTAATTTTTTTTTTTTTAAATATTTTTCCATTTAAGTATTTTTTAGAATTTTTATGTAAATAACTATAACTATTAAGAGCTTGAACTATTTTTATTTTTCTAGAAGTTTTTAGAATTTTTTTTTAGAATTATATATATATATATATTAATTTTAAATGTTATTTTTTTTCAAAATTTTCATTTTTTAATTTTTTTGAATTTCTTAAATTTTTATTGTATTTGTATTTTTTTTTGAAATTCGAAATTTATTTTTTTAAATATTATTTTTAAAATCTTATTTTTAGAATTTTAATCTTTAAAATCTTATGTGTGAATAAAATTTTATTTAAACATTTATTTTTTCATGTTTTGAGTGTTTTCACTAAATACTCAAAATGTCAAAAATGCGTTTTGAGTTCTATGTTTTAAGTATAAACTTGTTTTCGAAATTCATTTTAAAAAAATATGAGACCAAACAATTTTTTGGTGTTGTAAAATTGAAAACTAAAAACCTTTTGAAAACAACAAACCAAACGCGCCCTTAATGTTTTTGTTTAAGTTCTCCAAATAAATGAAAGCCTCTTTGAAGTCTGTTAGCCCCTATGGGATGTAAATTCTAGATACTATCCTTTTAATGTGCCTAAAGAACTGTGCTCTTAAGTACACAGGTTAAAGGATCATAAACCATTTATGAGGAGAAAATATTATACACTTGTCACCAAAATGATATTGAAACAGATCTGGCCTATAACTTCAATAGATGCCAAGCACAAATTATGCATCTTTTGGAAAAATTATGAGCTGCTTTTAATTTGATGTCAAAGTGAAATATTAATTTTAACCACACATTCGCAACCACTACCCACATATTATCCACACATTTCGTAGGATGATGAAGTCTTTTATGAAAAGAGGAAATATAATACATTTGTCACCAAAATGATATTGAAAGAGATCTAGCCAGTAACTATAATAGATGCCAAGCACAAATTTATGCATCTTTGAGAAAAATTGTAAACTTCTTATAGTTCTCTTCCCGGAAAAGTGACTTTAAACCAAATGATTGCAGAAATAGGAAGAGCTGAAGAAGTCATAATGCATTTGTAATGATGTGGGGCCAGTTGAAAGGGTCCCAAAGGATGATATATTCGTAGGATGTTGTGTGGGCAAATTGGATGCAGTGTATGGAGTTCTAAGTCATGATGATAATGCAGTGTTCTAGGATTTGCATACGGCTGGATGCAGGAGTGTTTCTATAGTATGGGGAACTGTATGCAGTACAGGAAATTACATTTTTCATCAGATTTGGGTGAAATTACTGAAACTGACTAGGCAAGTTGAGAGTTGTAAACTTCCGATGGTACTGGTGATGGGTTGGCAGTGAAAGGTTGATTAAAAGGATGGGAAGAGAAAGAAAGACTTAACTGTTTCTAGTGAAGTGACCAAGATAAGCTAATGAGGGTTGGGAAGGAGAGGAAATGTTGGCCTACGTTAATTTTCTGTTTTCTTTTTTTCCATTTTTTCCCTTTTCTTGGGATGATCTTGCAGTTTCTTTAGGAACTTTTGTACTAGATTTGGACGTTTCGTTTCTTGTTAGGCAAGGAACTGAATATACTTGTTTTTGTATGCAATGTTCATACATCCTTTATAAATTATACTGATTCTTTGTGCTATTGTTGTTCATGTGTCCTGATTCATATTTCTACCTCTGCATGCAAAATTTGTTCCCTTTAATTTTGAGATTCCCAAATGAAATGGTGGTAGTTCTGATGCTCTGGTGAATTGAGGAGTGCTTATTAGATCAATATTTTTTTTTTCATTTTTTAAGCAAGTATATTGATGCCAGAAAACGTTTGTTAATCAAGTTACACAATAAATTCTGCATTTGTTTTGCAGCGTCATAAACGATGGCAATTTCATTAACAATGAATACAATGATGTGTATCTTGTTACGACACTAGATCCAATTCCTTTGGAGGCCTTCACTCTTCAGGTCTGAAGTTTCATATTTTCCATTAGACAGTTTTCCATTGTTGGCTGTTGTTTATATAATTACTCATTTCTTGTAGATAAATGTTTCTCAATCACTCATTATTTCTGTTCATGCCTGTCTGAAAGCAGATTCAGCAACATAATAATTTTGTTAGTTTATACCATCATCTCTCGTTATTCTCGATGACCTTATTATTTCTAAAATAATCATTTCATGAATTTATATCAAATCTATGACCAACCCACCATGAAGCTCTCCATCACACGCACATTAGGATTAGGGCACTCAGAATGTCAAATCTAAGTGATTAAGCAGGTTTTCTGTTTAGTTGATTGAGCTATCCTTGCTTGGCGTTTCACAATCAACATTCAATGTTTTATATTCATACATTTCTCATTCTTTGGCTTGTATGTGCTTTATACACACATTGGCCTCAGTATCAAGTGAGCAAATATGCACATAATTTCAAGTTCTCACATATTAAATAGTTCACACATCCGATAGAGTACACATCAGACTCGTGTTCAAGCATGGCCCAATATATATATGATCAAGATTATTGTTTAGCTCAAGAGGCACAAAAATTGTTTCTAGCTTTGCTGTATTTTATAGGTTTCTTGATGAATAATGAAATGTTGAGATTTTTATTTAGTATCAAATTTCTTAATCAAACACTGTTGCTCCAGATTCATATATTTGAGTTCATAATATGATTGGAAAAACTAGTTCACCTCTTATGTTCTAGTTGATGGAATTTAGGATTTGGCATCTGCCTTCTAGTTGGTGATGTTTAGAATGCACACATATCATGGTTAAATTTGTAAAAACTATTGAACCTTGATTCTTTTTGGTGCGGAAACGGAATTGAAATTGAAATAAGAATAAAGTTGTAATACTAAAAAATTTGTAGAGAATAATTTTATTGTATTGAATTGATTGAAATTGCTTTGAAAAGTGTACAAAATATTTGATTATATATGTAAAATAATTCCATAATCTTACTGATGTAAGGAGGCTAAACTAAAGTTTTAAAAGGAAAGAAAATTAAAAACCTAATCTAAAAGAAATAAGAAAATTATATTCTAAATATGAAAAAAAAAATCATATTCTGAATAAGAAAGAAGAAGAGAAAGAGATGAAATCAATCCTATTTAGAATAAAATTATTCTCTACAAATTTTTTAGTATTACAACTTTATTCTTATTTCAATTTCAATTCCGTTTCTTATTACAAAAAATGAAATCAATTTTTTTTTTTGTTAATGTTAATATTAATATTGAAGAAATGTCTAGTTCTTGATGTGTTCGATAAACGTCGTTATATTTTTCAGTTGCATTATTTGAAGTCAACTTTGCTCCTTATATGTTTTCCTCACGGTCAATTCCTACGTGATTTTTCTTGATAAATGAAGCATGGTTCGATTTCTCATCCTTGAGTCATCACTTGGTAGATGTCATTGGTGCTATTTTCAATTCTTCATGCTTCTCATCTTCTATTATGATGTCGAGTGACTTTCTTCATTACAAAAGAACTGGTATGGGGGACTCAAATCAACATTGTCCATATTTCCCCTATGCTCGTGCAATTCGTTTGCACTGAAATCGTAGAGAAGGTCAACGAAACTTTTATTCTCAAGTTGATAGGTTCTTCTTTGATTATTTCGTAATTAGAAAGTTCAACCCCTTTCTTCCGTCGGACTCTTCCGAATTTCAACTTGTTCATCAATAGAGTGCGGCTCGATCTTGTGGTCTTCAATTGCAATTTCACCATAACATTTTTATGCTTACACTTTTATTCATTATCTATTTCCATGTATAAGGGAATAACATGTATTGAGTTTTCGACTTGCACATGATTTTCTTCCTCCATTGTAGATCATGGTCGGCAACATCCCGATCATTTTGAATGACATTTTTATAACCTCATCATCTACCGTATTATCTCTTGCTCTTTGCTTACATTGGTAATCGCAAAGTGCTCATCATGTGATACCAAAACAATATTCTTATTGTACCACCAAACGCATACTTGTTATTTCGACCTGTGTAAATGGTATCTAAATCATAATACCATGGTAGTCATCGCCAAAGTATGACAATCGTCTATCTCTATCACGTTACACAATCTCATTTTTTAGTACTTTTCAATAGAAAGAAAATTTTTGCATACCTCCATATTTTGAATTTTTTGTCCCCTTTTAACTTGTGTAACTTGATAGGAAGATAAATATTTTCAGTTTTCAAATTTAAAGCTTTCGCCAATGCTTTAGATACCAAGTTCTCACTATTCCGATGGTCTATTATCATGTTGCATACTTTGTTATCAATGGTGCATCGTGTTCTAAAATTTTTGTAATGTTTCAAATTGGGCTCCTTTATATCTCCCCAGTAGATCTTCACAGAGTTCTTAATAACTTGAATAACTTGTGGGTATTCAAACACAATTGGGACTCGAGGAAATTCTCTCGCCTATTGCTGTGTTTTGTGCTTGTTGAAGCAACCAGCATTCATAGCAGTTAAAGATTGCAAATTTTTATTAGCTGCGTATTCATACATATCCATCCATCATTCTAGGTTCTAGACCACGATTGATTTTGTAATCCTTCGATAATTTTCTTGTGGATGCATGCTACCATCACAATAGGTAGTCATCAGCCAATGGCAAACCCTGATACCAATTTGGTGTGAAAGCGAAATTGAAATTCTTGAAACAAGAATAAAGTTGAAAATCTAGAAGATTTGTAAATAAGGGGTTGTTCTCTTTGTGTTTCAGTTTTGTGTTTTGAGTTTTGATTTTTTTTAGGTTTTGTGTTTTGAGTGTCCATTTTGAGATTATTGAAAATGTGTTATTTTTGGTATTTTGAAAAATTGTTTTGAACACACCCAAAACGCGTTTTGAAAATTTTGGCTTGATTATAATTGAAAATACCAAAAACGACAAATTTTTGGTTTTCTTTGTAAATTTTTAACTTATTTTCAAAAATAGGAAAGAGAACGCGTTTTCACTGTTTTAGAAATTCGAAAATAGAAAACGGCTTGAAAATGGTAAATAGAACATGCCTTAATTTTGTTGTATTGAATTGATTATTTAAAGTGTACAAAGTCTTTGTTTATATAGGCAATTCTCTAATCTTACTAATATAAGGAGACTAAACTAAAATTCTACAGGGAAAGAAAACTAAAATCCTAATCTAAAAGAAATAAGAAATCATATTCTAATAAAAAAGAAAAAATGAAATCTTATTCTAAAAGAAAACTAAAATCCTAATCTAAAAGAAATAAGAAATCACATTCTAAATAAAAAAGAAAAAAGAAATCTCATTCTAAATAAGAAAGAAAGTAAAAGGACAAAAATCAATCATATTTAGAATGAGGGCCTGTTTGATAGGCCATTATTTTCCATGGAAAATGGAAAACAAATTCCAACTTCCACTTTTGTCTTGTTTGATACACTTTATTTTCCATGAGTTTTTTTTTCCACCTTTAGCTCACATGCTCACCAATTCCTTGGTTTTGTAGAAAACCAATTCTCACCATTTTGGTGAGAATTGATTTTCCAGCTTTTTTTAAGCAATTGGAAAAAATTCAAGATACAAAGGTAAAAAAAATTATCACTTTTATTGACAATTTTCATGCAAAACAAAATCAAACGAATGGTGGAAAATTATACCAATTAAATACAGTTAATTACAATTCTCAATAAAACAATTTCTAGGCAATTCAATTTCCTAAAATTCATTTTCTTTCCACTCATTTTCCACTTTTGCAATCAAACGGACCCTAAGATTGTCCTAGTTAATAGTTTATGGGTATGATACAACTCCCATCTTTTGATAGCTAAAACCTGGAAAAGGATGAAGCCCTTTCACTCAATATCCAAAATCCAACCGCCACCCAACCAACTACTCACCACCCAACAATCACCTACTTTGGTCGATGTCGACGACGGAAACGAGGTACCGACCGGCGAACCCATCCCTACCGACCTCACGTCACATACCTATGGCCATTTTGGCCAACACCCACACACAGGCGGCGGCCGTATGTGGAAATCCTAGCATCGTCGCTCGAACTGGAGCAGGAATCTCAGGAGAGAGGTACTGAGCAGAGGCGGGGACTTCAGGCGACGATAATAAGGGCGGAAGTTGTCTGAAAACAGTTGAGCGATCTAGGTTCCAAACCCAGATTTACCATGATCCGGTCACTTTTTCGGCAGACGCGCTTGATCGGCGTTCTATGCAGACCATTCCGATGTCGGAGGGGTTGTCCGGTGGTCCACGCGCCGCTTTGGCGGCGGACTTGCGGCGCGTGAGGGCCATGTACTGCTGCCGGAAAACCAGAAAAATCAGCAGAATGCACCTAGATCACCCAGCAGGCCTGTGTTGTCGTCAGATGTGCCGTTTATGCACAATCAAAGGAAAAAGTGGTCGAATGCCTATGGTTTGGTTTTTAGTCGGCGATTTAGAGTTGAGGCGAAAGTTTGTGGTGTTTGTTAACGAATTAGGTACGGTTAGGATAATAAAGTGGGGCTCGAGGATGTCGAC
>CAIGRB010098485.1:1511-13672 GCA_903798255.1 Fraxinus quadrangulata
AATTTGTAAATTCAATTAGCATACCATCGTCAAAATTTTTTAAAATTAGCATGTTATCGAAATTCAAATTTATTGTGATATTTTCCTTGTTTGGTGGAGATTATAATCAATTTTTTAGTGAATTTTGATAAAAGTTAAACAGTTATGGATTATATGAAAATATGTTATTAAAATTAATTGTAACTTTCATTTATATTAAAATTTAAATTTCAATCGGATACAAAACATGATTTTATTAAAAAAAAAAAAATCAAAATCTAGGGGGGGCACTTGCCCCCCTAGGCCACTCCCCCGGTCCGCCCATGGAGCCAATGCCGAACTGGAAATCTGGAAGCAGGTGCTGCAGGTCGATCGTCGAAGACTTGAAGGCGCCTCATCTTCGCCGCCATTGAAGTCGCAAAGTGCCTCACCTTCGTTGCGACGAGGGAAATGATATGGGTCGGAGGGCAATTCCTTTGATAGAGGAAGAATCAGGTAAGATAAATGGCTAGGGTTTCTTTCATGTATTAGTTTATACCGTGCACTATTACAACGTCGTTTTTAATTTTAAAGGGGCACCTTAATGAACATTGCGAAAAGTCAGATTTTTCGCAACGTTGAAGGGTCACTTTTCGCAACGTTCAATTAAAAATGTTGCAAATTGTCACTTTTCGCAGCATTCACTCACACGAACGTTGCAATTGACCCTTTTAGCAACATTTAATCAATGAATGTTGTCTTTTAAGTGTTGCAAAATCCAATTTTTGCTGTAGTGATCCTAGAAAAAATAACCTATGTTTAGGAAGCATTATAAGTTACTTATAATCTATTGTCAAACTTTTATTTTAAATACGCATTCATAATTATAGTAACTTATATTTTCGTTTCCTACTCACGTGAGCCATGCAATATAATAAGATCTTTGTTGAACGAGTCACACATTGTGCATTTAGTATTTAGTCTAGAATACGGCGATTCAATTTAGGGTGTATTTTGTGTATATTCCAGATCTAAATTTTACATATGATCTAGTCTAGAAAAAGGCGAGAAAAAAATTGAGACAAATAGATATCTTGAACGCTGATCATGGTTTAGAACTCTTTAAGTTTGATCTTATACTTTCTATACATGAACTTGAACATGTTGCACGATTAATCTAATAAAGCATTTCATATTTCTCCTTTTAACTAATTTCTATAATATTTAAGTATGAAAACAATACTCAACATATAAGAGCTAACTCGAGTGATTACTTCTCGATAACATGGAAGTCCAAGATTTTTTTATCTTATCAAAGTCCAAAAAGTTTCGAACGTTCAATTTGATCTATCTTGGACAAGTAAACAAATTTCAAGATCATTGTTCTCAAAACCAACCACCACTTTGTAAGAGAATGTTAAGTATAAATTTTCACACTGTCAATCAATTAACGAATAAAAACACATTATGTTTATCTTAACAAGATTGACTTTTTAAAATAAAATTCTAACTTATAATATTTGCATTCCAATTACTTTTAAACCATAAATTATTATTAATATTGTTATCTAGCATCATTATCCTCAAGATTTGATCGAGTTGTGAACCCATGGAAACATTTTCCAGGAAGCCCACAATATCCTAACAAATTCCAACTTTGAAAAGCTTTCGATTGCTCGTGGATGATCAATCTAACAACTTGGTAATTTATTAATAAATTCAATCAAGAAAGAGTATATATTGACTGTTGACACCACACAAAGCTCCACCACGAAAAAGTTAGACGTAAAATATGAAACTTCTCTCAATAAGATATTAGTTTAAATAATATGTCACCTTTTTTCTTCAAAGGGTCACTTTTTTAGGGATTAATTAATAAAAAAGTAACATTTTTTAGTTAAATATATTTTAGTCCAAAAACTTACTCTCTTACTTATTGCAACACAAAATAAAAATGACTAAAAGATTTACTCAATCCTTTCTAGCAGGAGCAGAGCCAGCACTCGACGAGTCATGGTAGCCACCCGTGTTTGGCTACGTCGAAAAATATTAGCACACATATTGGATGGTTGCTCAACTGCCGCCTGCTCAAACGTCAAGCGAGCGATTTCAGTTATTGTATTTGTCCGATTCCGGGTGATAAATACTTCCTTGTTTATTAATTCGACAAGTTCTATAGTTCTTGCCGTGCTTTCAAAATATGAGATCCCGGATAATGCAGTTATCTGAGTTTATAGTTACGGAGTGAGATTGTATCATGCATTTGTTATTATATTTGTTATTATTATTTTAGCCTTTAAGTTATATTGGATTATATTTTCACACACACATTATTTTTACGTTTTAGTCATTTATTATTGATCGAATAATTTTTTAATATAATTTAGTTCAATGTTAATAAACAATCTGATTATTACAATCGTAGATGATTAGCAATCAACGACCGTTTTAACTCACTCGAATTCTTAGATCCACCTCTGGTTTCTAGACTAAGTTTAGTTGACACGAAAATACGTGTGCTTCTATTCTTCTCTCTCGCTCGCTCATTCTTCTATGTCTTCACTTACACTCATGCTCATTAATAATTTTAGCTCCCGTCTCGGCCCTGGTAACCCCATTTAGAAAGAGGAAGAATATATGTCATTGAATACGTTATAACAATTTATCCGTTATAAAAATCCTAAAAGTAGATTAGGGATGGGAAGATGGTCCTTTGTGGGACTTGCACCACGCCAACTTATTTCTAGATTTTAAAAAACTACGGTCACGGTGGCAAAGTATACGGTCCTAATATATTATTTCTAGATAAATTTTATCTTTTTCTTGCTTTTATCTATGCATTTACACGAGAAAAGACACATTGAATGACGTAAGAAAGAATACTTGTAAAGATTGTACTCTGATTCCAAAGCCATTGGAGCAAAATTCTAATAACAACAAATGCTAGGGTTCCAATTCTTACATGAAAAGAAGAGAGACGACTAAATCGAGGCTTCCATGCACATGCACCCCCTCTTCTTCCCCATGTTTCTACTTCTACTTTGCATATATATATATGGCAAATTGTAGTTCACTACTTCCAGATTTTGTTTACCAAATTTCACTAGAAACTAAGCAATCCCAAGGTTTTCACATGCTAAAAGATTTTTATAATTAAAATAAATATTCTTTTAAGACGAGGAGATGTAACAAATGATAAATATAGTGTACTAAGTGTTCTATATGTTGTTCGTTTTCAATAAGAGACTAAAACAAAATAGCTTTGTTCTTCAGCTAAATTTTTTTATTAAAATCTAAGTCAAAGTCAACAATTAACTTTAACCACATTTTTTATCATTTTTTATCAAAATCTAATAAAAATCTGATTTTTATCTAAATCAAAAACTAAATTCTTCCTATTTTAGGGTATCATTAAGCTATTTCTAGCACCTTAAATCGAATTGAATTGGATATGATTAAAGAAGAGAATTACGTATATCAAACGTGCATGTATTAACATGTAAGAGACCGAAAAGGTGCAATACAACTTAAGAATTTCATCGAAAATTGTCGCTATTTTTAAAGTCGATAGATTTTTCTCGTCTACTCATGATGATTGGATGGATGAAGCAGCCATGAGTTTACATATGTATCCAATCACTCTAGCTCTTTTTGCCATCATATGTATCCAATCACTCTAGCTCTTTTTGCCATGCTACAAATTCCAAGGGGATGATGTAAAAACATGTGTTGGGTTGGGATATGTGGACCAAAACAACAACATTTGCAATCTCCATACATTTGCTCTTATATGCAAAGAGTAAAAAGGGTTTGTTTTGTGCATAGAATTTGCATTTACAATCTCAATGTGAGTGAGTCTGTGAGTGTGGTTCCAAATTCCAACCGGGAATTGTGAGCCCCCCCAGGTGCAATTGGCAGTCATCATCGCCCACTTCACGTGGCCTTGGAGTATCCTTCTCAATATTTTCTGTCCTAATCAGTACACAACTTAGTTCAATCGATATCCATCCATAATATGGGTTTGATGGCAACAAAAGTTAATACAATTATAGAATATTTCAGAGGTGAGATGGTGATCAACTACGATATTTCCATCGATAATCAACAACAGCTTTTTCATCTTGATTAGTACAGGAGCGTCTGAAACATTATTGGTGTAGAATGACTTTTGTCTCCAAAGTCGTGCATATCTGGACTCAACGGATTTAATAATTTCGCTGTTATTTTGAGATTGATTTCGGAAAAGTGCATTGTCACTCATCCTTAAGTACTTGCTCTCATTGCAGATTGACGAATTTGTTCGATGAGACTAGTTGTAATAAGGACCTAAGAGCTTTAAAGATTGGTCACATCTTCTTATTCAATATGTTTACATTCCACTCCGTAGTAGATGGCATAGAAAACCTATACAATATCTTTGTATTTTAAAATTATATGGTTGGTTAATTACATTGGGACCCGTTAATTGCCATATCAACTTCAGCATCATACTCCTATATAAAATAAAGGTTAGAAGATTTTCTGAATAGAAACTTTGCCAGATTTGTTGGAAATCTTTCATTTCTCCAAGAATTGCAAATATTGAGTAATGAAAATTTAAAACATATACACTCAAGTCATGGAATGCCACACCAAATAAAACTTTTAAATATTGTGGATTGCTTGCTATTGGATGAGAGTTGCTCCTTTGAGTATCCAGATAATTTTAGTACTTCTTCATCGATAATCAATTATTCATGAATTGTGGGTGATTGCTAAGGACATTGAGGACATTATCGTCGACAGAGCTGCATCGAATGAACAATTATATTATTGTCATCAATAATTCGATCACATATCGCTAACAGCCTAACAGAGAAAATCATTATCAATATGTAATCAACTGAGATCAAAAAATTGACCTTTGTGGCCTCCTAATATGCCTAGTACTAAAATTTCATACCTGCAATTGACATTTATAGTCAGACAATCAATTGATCCATACAATTATTAGGTTAACTGAAGTAGTAGTGGAAAAAATAAGTTGCTTCATGTTTTTATTCAAAGAACTATTCTAACTCATTTTGCTATGGGCTATTTGACTCCCTGACTTTTTGAAATTGTCCTTTTGCATCCTTGTTTTATTGTAATTGTCTTTCTTGAATATTTTTTAATGACATTGTTAGATATATTTTGAATAAATTGCTCCTTATTTAGCCTAAAATTTGGAAATCTTATCACTTATTTTTTCAGTTAAATATTGAACCATGGTGTCCAGTCATGCCAATGGGCACATGGACAAGTCAAAGGTCGAACTTCATACAAATTCATGAAATATTATGTATTTACTATCCAGACTATTTGTTGACGTTTCTTCGAAATCTATAACAAAAATAGAAGGCAATGCCATTGATATTATGTGGAGTACCCATATCTCGGAGAAGTTTTGGATAAAATATTTAGCAAATTTAGATAAAAATTAATAAAATATATGGTTGAAATTGACAAAAAAATTATGGATTCAATTGAACGTGTGATTAAAATTAATTGTTAATTAATTTTTATCTTAACTTTTTAAAATATTTCAGACAAGCACGTATATGACAACAAAATAAACAAAGTTGTGGAAAAGAATTCATGAAATTTAAGTTAAAATCAACAATTAATATTAAACACACATTTAAGAGGATTCGTAATTTTTCAATTATATATTTTATTATTTTTTATTAAAATTTAAAAAAAATGATTTTAATCCCGAGCTAAAAATCAAAGTCTATGCAGTTGTCAGTTCAGTGGGTCTCGAGCTGTAAATTGTACTCTTAATAGGCTTACTGTGAAGCCAACCCTAAAAGAGGTGATGTGTTTCATATCCAAAGGGTTAACTCACTTGGGGGTCCAAAATAGTTGACACATATAGCTTTTTTGGAAAAATCTTTCCAAAAGGGAAAGTGATTTTTAGGAAAATATATAATTAAGAAGTTATAGAAATTTAAACGAACATTTGATTGAAAATAATTTTCAAAAAATTTCTCCCTAACAAGCCTATAGTTTATCTAGTATAGTATACTCAAAATTACATATTTAGTATATTAAATTTGATATAGTTGAGCTCATATTTGTAGAGATTAAAATCAGATTTTTAGTAAATTTTGATAGAAGTTCATGAAATATGTGGTTAAAAAATTGTGGAATCCATAAAATATGTTCTTAAAATTTATTATTGACTTTGACTTAAATACTAAACATGAGCTAAAAAAGATAGAAATGTAACAAGATTTAGCGCTTGCCCAATTCAGTGTATCTTATATGTCATTAGTTTAATTGATCGTACGAGAGAAGTGTATATAATAAAATTCAAAGCAGATGTATCAAATATTGAGTCATGTCCAATTCAACATCCTAAATATGTCAGTAAACCGACGTGAAAAAGAGAGTTGAGAAGTTCAATCAGCAGAAAAAGACAATGAGAGCATCCTTTTCAAATTCTAATTACAAGCTACCCTTTTGGCCGACTAGTTATGCTCCGATTTGGCTCTCATTATTTGATGTTATAATTTTTGAAATACTGGTTTTTTTTTTTTTTTGGATAACATGTGGTTGAAAAAGAAAAAAAAATATTATTTTATTAAAAAATGTGTGATTAAAAAGAAGAGAAAGAGAAATGTATTATAAATTAATGAATGCAAACGGGGGGCTATAACTCTCCACTCCTCTCATCCCCATCCACATAGTTCTCCATAACACCAAATTCTCATTTCTCTCTCGTGTCCTATTCACAATTCAAACTTCCTAAACCCCTCGTTTAAGATTCTGAAAACAACATCCCAAAATTTCATTCCCAATTCATCCAGATTTGTACACATTAATTCTTGATGAGTCATTCTAATCTTTGTCCCCCACAAATGGTTCAATCTCTTGATCATGAAGAATTCTTTTCGGGTGGATGTGTACTGGTAAACGGCCCTTTGATTGTGGGAGCAGGTCCATCAGGTTTAGCAGTGAGTGCTGGCCTTAAACAGCAAGGAGTTCCATTTGTGATTCTTGAAAGAGCCAACTGCATTGCCTCTCTATGGCAAAATCGAACCTATGATCGACTAAAACTTCATCTTCCTAAACAATTCTGTGAACTTCCCTACATCCCATTTCCAGAAAACTTCCCTGAATATCCCACAAAACATCAATTCATCGACTACCTCGAATCATATGCGAAACATTTTGAGATTAGTCCAAGGTTTAATGAGTGTGTTCAGTCTGCTAAATATGATGAAACGTGTGGGTTGTGGCGTGTTAAGACTGTTACAAATGGTGATTCAAGTTCAACAATAGAATACATTTGCAGGTGGCTCGTGGTGGCTGCCGGAGAAAACGCCGAGAAAGTCGTGCCGGAATTTGAAGGGTTGCAAGAGTTTGGTGGGAATGTCATGCATGTTTGTGATTATAAATCCGGTGAGGCTTACCGGAGAAAGAATGTGTTAGTTGTTGGTTGTGGCAATTCAGGCATGGAAGTTTCACTTGATCTTTGCCATCATAATGCATTTCCATCTGTCGTAGTTCGAAGTTCGGTAAATCCTTTAAACCACCTCGTTTAAAAGTTAAATTGTTACACCTGCACAATTTTCAAAAGGGGTGGCAGAAAAACTTTAACTTAAGACCCTTGTCTCGTATCCTTTTTTTTTTTTTTCCATTTTTTTGCACGTTCACTGATTGATTTTTTTTTCCGCTGAATTCACAGGTTCATGTATTGCCAAAGGAAATTCTTGGAAAATCAACATTTGAGTTAGCAGTTTCAATGATGAAGTGGCTGCCAGTTTGGGTAGTAGATAAAATACTGCTGGTAGCAGCAAGGCTAATTCTTGGATACATAGAAAAGTATGGGCTTAAAAGGCCAAGTGTAGGTCCTTTACAGCTAAAGGACACAGAAGGGAAGACCCCTGTGTTGGATATAGGTACCCTTCAAAAAATTAGATCTGGTGAAATCAAAATAGTCCCTGGAATCAAGAAATTTTCTCATGCCAGTGTTGAGCTTATTAATGGACAAATTCTTGAAATTGATTCTGTTATTTTGGCAACTGGATATTGCAGCAATGTCCCATCATGGTTAAAGGTAAAAAAAAAAATTGCTTATTTAAGAGGGTGTAGAGTCATGTGACAGTTATGGAAGTTAGGTTTCTTACAGATTCTTTGTACTGATATTTGAATCTAGTCACTGGTCAGAACATGATTGAAAGGGTAAGAATTTAGAATTTGTTCTGTCACACTTGTCATTCCCTATTATGTCCCTATGATTATTATCTCAATCCTGACTTAGTAAAGTAATAAAATATTATCGTAGACGAGATGATTTAACACAATGGTATAAATATGACTAGACTAAGTCGATTTTGATATAGTAATAACATTCACAAAGATGTTGACTTCAAATTTCATTTTGCACGTGAAAGGACTTCTAGAAACTTCTTAAACTCTTAGGCAACGTAGTTTTCTGACACTACTGTGGTATGCAGGAAAATGAGTTCTTTTCAAGAGATGGAATCCCAAAATCAGCCTTCCCAAATGGATGGAAAGGCAAGGCTGGGCTGTATGCAGTTGGGTTCACAAGGAGAGGACTCTCCGGTGCATCTTTGGATGCTATTAAAGTGGCACAAGATATTGGCAAAATGTGGAAAAAAGAAACAAAGCAGAAAAATCAATCTGTTAGTGTATATTGCCATAGGAAGATTCAAGCCACATTTTAAAGTATCAACACTCAATTTCTAGTGACACGTGTATGTTTTTTTACAGTGTTTTCTATTTGGCATGTAGTTTTTCTTCAACATTTAACAGAAAATGAGTTTGGTTAGATAAAAAAGAGAGCAGCCCTCTTCATTAAAATCACAAAAATTTGAGCACTTTTTGTACAAATGGAAGATGCGGCTTTTCCATTTTTCAGTGGCAGAATTTGTATAAAAACTTCAGCATTCCAAATGTTTGATGATTGTTATCCTCTCTCTCTCTACTTCCAAGCATGTTTGGTACGTCGAATTTGTGATACTTTCAGCTATGAAATACTTTCGAGCATGTTCTGCATGCACTACTATACTGACGACCAAGACTTTTAACATTTCATTCTTTCTTTGATTATGTCGAGTTTTGCCTAGTTCTATATACTAAAGCACGTCGAAAACATTCACGGGTTTTGGAAAAAAATAAAAATAAAGAATTGTTCATCCATTTGTTTGGTCCACTTGAATGTTTAATGCAACTGATGGGATTTATCTCAAGAATTTGGTCCATTCAATGCCACATTAAATATGATGGATCCATAAATCCCCAACATCCATATTCTACTCAATCTGATGTCGACCCTTCTCTGCTTTCCTCTAGGAAGTACATATAAAAACTCGATAGAGAGCCCGTGTTGCACTGCACATGGCTAGAGCCCACAATACATATATAAAGAAATTGGTAAAGAATTATATTTTTTATTGGAGTCAAAACTTCTTAACAATCTTGCTCGTGATCGCAAAAAACTACGCTAACTCTAATTACAGAACATGTTTTAAAGTATTTCATATCCAAAACTAGGCGAATTCTAAGTTACGAAAATCATGTGCAAGGGATTTAAAATACATTATTATTTGGTCGTCTCTTTGTCATTATATTTGGGCGTCTCGTCGTAATAGATTACCAATAAAGTAGTGTTTTAAAAAACCATGAACAAATGCTAAGAATTTGGCAAGTCATTTTCACCAACCGTTTATAGATATCTCAAGTTTCTAAGGACAAATAAATGGATGAGAAATCATTTCATTCCCAACCTAAACTCCCAAAATCTTCTCATCCACAAATCTATGGTTCAAATTTCAAAACATACAACACTCATTCTCTATTTCTTAATTTCCCATCTGCATCCCCGAAACGGATAAAACATTTACAGCATATTTGGTATGCTTACAAGATAGGTCTTGATAGTACGATGGCCAAGTTTTTTAACCATGTTTTTCTATTGAACTTTGCGGAGAATAATAATACCGTTTACTTACCGTTTGACCGCGAATTCATTGGTTTTAGGTAGGCAAAAGCCAACAAGTGTGCATAGTACGATAGATATAATCTTAACTTTTTTTTTTTTTGGTTAAGTTGTGTAGAACCTAATTATAATGTTTATTGTCCTAATCGAACAAGAAACGATTTCAATTAGGCGGTTTATGGAAGTCAAGTATGCCACATCCCACTTTGGAACTAAACACCTTAAAATTATATACAAAGAATGGCGGGATATTAAATTATTGCTAATAAATTGAGGTTGCCTATATGATTTATTTTTGTCAATTCCTTTGAGTTCAAACTATGCATTAGTAAAAGTTAAGAAAAAATGGCTAGAAAATCTTCCCATGTTCCTAAATTAGTTATGTACTTGTCTTACAATAATAATGACCACGTCATAAAATGGTCCAAGTTAGGACAGCATTGTACCAGAAGATACATACCTAAGATCTGGTCAAGAGATACAATGAAAGAACCAAATTAATCACTATTTACACAGTAATATGATCCAAGAATTTCCCATTTCAGCATCAATTTAAACAACCTGAAAATCCAGAAATAGAAAAAATTAAGTAAAATTGGGAGAAAAAACAAACAGATAAGTACAAAAATGGACAGCCCACATGAGTTCCCATGCTGTTAATTAAACCATGCAGAAAATCTTTATTTTTGGTCCCATGTAGAGTGGCTTCACCACCACAAACAAAAGTCTTTCTTTAAGAAAAATAAATCTGAGTCAATTTCAAACCTTAATGAATGTAAAACACAGCTCACATTCCCCAACTTGCTTCTTGGGATGATCGTGTTTGAATTTTGCACTTGCATTAGCCATTGACATATAGAGGTTTCTACAGTTGTAATTATGTCATTTTCTATCGAAGTTTCCGGAGTTCATGACTAAAACAACAAACTAAGCCTTATTCTTTATAAATATGGGTGTATCATTAACGCTCCAGCTCCATATGTGCCGGAAGATTCAAAGCTTTAGTGCGTCTTCTAAATGATAATGGATTTTGAGGCGTATCGGGTATTTAATACGTATATTAAGTCACTCTAATATTCCTACATATATGAAAAGACTTTTTGCAGGACGCTTGAGTGTGCAAAAAAGGTACGAGGAAAAACTTGAATTCTTAATGAAAACAACCTATGTCAACTACGTGTAGAAACCACAATAAATCTCCGTGGGGACTTTGCTCATTTTGGTTATTAGTACATTCTAAGGATTATTCATAACATAAAGCAACTAGATCAACAACAATCACAACATGTTAACATCAAATTGTGTTCCATCCCTCCCTTTTCAAACTTGTTCTATGAACATCACATAGTCTCTTAGGTCAACTCACATTAGACATCGGAATTATCAAGACCTCTAAAGTGAAGTAAACAAATAAATTTCTTCATTACAGTGAAAATCGGATGTAACTTACGCATTGAACTTGAACCGATAAAGATTTCTGTGCTTTGTTCATGTTTTGATTCTAAGTTCTTTCAAAAGTAAGGATTGCGACTTAATCCATAACACAAAGTAACTAGCTCAACAGCAAACACAAGTTAACGTCAAATTTTGTTCCATCCTTCTTTCTTCAAAACTCGTTCTATTAACATGATGTAGAATCAATGAGGGAAAACAAGAAGAGGAAGCAGAGAGGAAGAAGAAGCAGAGAGGGAGAAGCCAAAAAGAAACGAGAAGGAAAAGGAGAAATCGTGGCAGCCGCCAATCGTATTTTCACTCAATCTGATTCAATCAACAATAAAAAATTCAATAAATAGCAAAAATCTAACTTGAAGAGCTAGGGCTAATCTGCTACTACAAGCCCAATAATAAAAATATAAATAATAAGTCCAATAACAATAAAAATAAATCTCGATCTCGATGATATCCGCATCAACTCTCTCAAGGTGGGAGAAAACTCGACCATGTCAAGTGGATAAACTTCTATCGTGGAGGACTGTCCTTCGTAAGAACCAAATATCGAAACTCTATGCTTGATAGTAATGAAAATTGCCACTTATTCCCAAGAATATGATCCAACCAATGAGGACGATCTCTCCATCTAATCAAGTATCAATACTGGACTCCGAATAACAAACACTTGTGCAACTCATTTTTAACACTTCCATTTGGTTGTGTATAATGAGGAGTATAAGAAGCTAGCAGCGCGGACTGGCCTGTAGAGAAAAATGATCGCAAC
>CAIGRB010098490.1:6700-26809 GCA_903798255.1 Fraxinus quadrangulata
TTTTTTTTTTTTTTTTTCTACTATGTATGTGTAGTTTCAATTTTACACGTATATTTAGTTTCAACTCCAGAAAAAATTAAACGGAAAGAATAAACCAATGCGATCCAGCGGAGAGAAAATCATTAACTAATACCGCTCATTTTTGCAGTTGTGCAAAACGATTTTTCAGATATTTAAAACTTTTCTAAAGCAGTCAGTAGCATTGGCAACAAGCATATGAGGTGACTTGCAAAACGCAAACAATCTCTTCAAAGTCGAACCAAAATCATGTCAGAGAGCAACTTCTAGTTCTATGGTGTCCAAATCATTGTTGGAGAACTGGAAAACATGAGAAAAGACTAGAAACAACATGGACCAACAGAAAGTGAATATAAAAAATGGGAAAAGCCAATCTGATGCAAAATCACCTCCAGCTTTCTTCACATCTACAGTATACTGAGTTTGGATTTGGGAAGCAGCAGCAGAATTAACAGTAAATAGCTTGGAAAGACGAAATTCAGTTATTTTCATTTGCACCTGAGCTGCAAGCTCAAGCTCAACAATAGGCCTGTTATGGTAACGTCCCTGCAAGAATGCAGACAAAAGAAAGGTTACCTATTATCCTGTCAATTTGCTTTGAGGGTAAAAGAGAGTACATCACCAAAGAGTTGCCAAAGGTATAGGCAGTAACATGATCACTTGTTGATAACACACTAAATTATATTGATCCTATCATTATGTAATTTTCGATTAAAGTTTTACCAAATTGTCGAGTGAGATCATCCTTCACTGTCGAAAACAACACTAAAGAGTTTGTAGTAAACAGAACAACTGAGAATCGGAAAACCCTTTCCATCCATAATAACATTAAAATTTTCCTAGCTACATACCTAGGTATAAAGGATATTGGGAAGGCATAAACAGTGGGAGCTAGGAGATAGAGAAAATATCTTAAAGGATTTCATAATAAAAATTAAATTGCAACACTGTTTATTTATGTAGAAAAGCTCTTCTCAACAACAAAACATACTAAGGGCCTGTTTGATATGACTTTTGTTTTTTGTAAAAGAGTTTTTGAAGGAAGTTACCTTAATTTTTGTTTATAAAATAATTTTTTAAAGAGCTTTCTATTCTGAAAGTGCTCTGAGAATAAGTCACATTAGACCAACTTTCTCTAAAAACTCTTCTAACTAAAAGAAGCAATTTCATATGATAGTCAAACGGATTCAAAAGCAGCTATCTGCCTTTCTTTATGGAAGGGATCATAATACCAATGGCGCATCTGGGAAAAAACTACATAATCCAACTTTTCAATTTCTAAGTGGATAGAAATCACGAGAATTTTTNTTTCAATTTCAAAGTGGATAGAAATCACGAGAATTTTTATTATTTTTCGGCTTTTCAAAAACCAAGCCAAACGGGGCTAAGCCTTATTATAAATTTAGGGTCAATTACGTAAATCTTTTTTCACCACTCTATATGGTTTATTACTACGTCTACTGGAAGGTCTAAAAAGTAAAAAGCAACTCAAAAGTAACCTTACTAATAAAAAAGCATTACGAAATGATAAAATTACCTTCATCTCAGCGAGTATCTCTGGGGTACTCCTCCCAGATGCAAATATCAGAAAGATAAATCCAAACTTCAGCCTATAGCGAACACTCCACTCTTGTAGCTCCTAGAAAATAAAAAGGGATCAACAACTTCACCGAAGCCAGAAGACTCACTCTCGAAGTGTTATATAACCGTTCCCCAAAACCTCCAACCTCACCAAGAAAGAAAAGAAATTTCTGCGCGCACAACTCATAAAAGAAGATAACATGTGCGTTAAGTAGAATTTTCATCATTTTTTGTGCATAGCAGTGAATCGCCCAGAAATAAGCAGAACATCAATGTAAGCACCCGGCTAGTGGCCAGCAAATTGAACATCTTCATTTGTAGAAGAGGGAGTATCATGTAATACAAACATTTTAGGCCTAGAACCAAGTCGGTACGCTCTTCAAATTCAGCTTCAAAAAATCTGTGGTCCTTATCCCTAATGTAGCTGCCATTACCTGTAAGGTTGCGTCAGTGGCAGTAGCTAAAGCTGTAGACTGATCTCCCTTGCTCCACCTGTAGCATGAGATTTATTAGTTATTACTTCCAATCTCATGATGCAGTTGCCTGTAGCTAGAGTGCTAATTGTGAATAAATAGCATACTGTCATACTTATAAAATAAAAAAAAATATAGTACGACAGATTTCTCGTCCTCATTTTTCATTTGCTTAAGTTAATTTGATATTTACTATTGTTCCACGAAAGAGACCACAAACAGGAGAAGAGTGAGTTTTGTGCTATGATAAACTATGCCAACTCCAAATAAGTATAGATAAAGCTTTGTTAACTTGAATATTATGTTAAACTCAACCTATATAGGGGGAGGGGAGTACTAAGATGTATCAAGGCTATTTTCTATCCTTACCCTGACAAGAAATTATTGGTTTTGCACAAGTTCAATGAATTTTCATCTTTGTTAACTTTAAAGTAGATGAATTTTCATCATAGATTCCATAAACAGTTGAAGAAAGTGTAAGGCACAATATTAAAGTATGCTGGATAGAATGGAGAACTACACAGATCTACCAAGTTAAAGGACAATTTTTTACGAAATGGCTTCTAAGCCAGCTATATTGTATGGCATTGCATGTAAAACCATTAAAAAATAAAATGCTGATACATGAATGTAGCATGAATGAGAAAGGTAAGATGCAGGTGGCCACACTATAATGAATAAAATAAGAAACGATAATATACACTAACTAGTGAAGGTCACTAATTAAGTATAAATTAAAGAAAGGGCTATATAAATAGTCGCAATATTTCTTGTGTAAACAAAAATAAGTTGTCATTTACAACTTGAGCCACCGTCACAATACAAAAATGGGAAGTCGGAAGGGAAAATCAAAATTAACATGGATTGATATGGTAGCAGTAAACGTTGATTTCGTTTTAGTAGATGCATCTATAATAAACTAAAGTTGAAAAAAAAAAAAAAAAGAGTTCATGTAGTCAAGCCAAATTAGAAATCAGACTTTTTATTGTTGTTTTGTGAAGTGCATTGCGGACCACTCTATCGTGATGTGTGTTAAAAAGCATTAGGCATCACGTTTTGGATCCATCGTAGTTGAGAACAGCCATCCTGTCCTTCAACCGCCCTGCCCCCTTCCCGGTTTCAAAACAGAAACAAATAAAATAAAACAAAACAAAAAGGTGGCCAATTGCCCATCTTCTTAATTATCTACCTTCAGTTGCTTGGCTGAATTAGGATGATCACAGCAAAGAATACTAAAAAAGAAAGAAAGTGAATTTTTTTTCCTTCCAAGAAATAATTTCCACAATCAGATTTAAGAAGTACAAAGTTCAGAATTTTATTCTAATAATTCATTAGAGAAGAGCAAGAATTCATCTAGCCATCCCATAAGTTCAAATCACTGCAAAACTCATTGATAAAACAAAAAATCATGTGAGATCGGATCATTAACTTGGAAGTGTTGAAATCAAAACTTTTCTTCGTACTTTGCCACCTTGGAACACCATTAAATGAAAAGAAAACCAAAGAGAAAGGGAGGGGCAAAAAACTGAACTGAGCACTGGTTGGACTTTTGTATGTCATAAAAGGGTTTTCACCTATCGGTGGATGAGCAGCAAAGGCTTCCAACCACCCATTCACATCCACCTGAAAACAAATGTATTCACCCAATAAGAAAACCCAAACATACACACAAACATCTGTGCAAATAGAGAGAGCGGGACATACTTTGTTGAACCAGATATCTCTCGCAGCAGTAACAGCTTGTTGATAATCGGAGAATGGTCCGGCTAAAACCATCTCCTCAGCAAATTTGACGCTTCCGCAGCATGCCAAGTAATCTTTTCCACCCAAAACCACCAATGGTTCCATTTCTCCTTTCTCTCTGTCACTCGAAACGATACTCTTTATATGAACCAATTTTGGAATCTTCAGACATTAGCAAATTAGTATTGATGTTCTCAAGGAAACTGTGACTAATTCAAGGGCACCACTGTGTCAGCAAATTGCATCTCTCTTTTGGCTTAAGGCGTTTTGCTTTACGTCCGTTGGCACTTGGCAATTGGCAATTGCTGCCTTACTTTCCCTTTTATTATTTTTTCTTTGAATCAAAGTTTAACAATTTTCAATCCCACGTTGATCAAATGGGGTCAAGATATCAAATATTGTGATATCGATTTTCGTTGTCTGCTTAATGAAATCTTTTACAATTATATATCATCTCTACTATGTGTGTGCATTTTTCGTTGTATACTTTTGCATTTAATATTTTATAGCGAAAATTATTTTAAATATCTTAAATTATGAAGATATATGAGGTTTTAAATATGGATAATTGAATTAGTAAATAATTTGAAATTTTTTGCCTTGTTTATTCACACTGTAATATGATTACAACACACAATTGCAGTAAATTTATTCTATAAATATGCGTTTGATTGTCAATATTTTTTTATAAAAATGTATTTTTTTCACATAATTTTTTTACTTTTGTGCTGTTTGATTGAAATTTTTTTTTACAAAAATTATTTTTCTACTTTTGGTCATATGATTATATTTTTCTTGAAAATGAGGAAAATATTTTCTTTAGAAAAAATTGATTTTTATTTTTTAGATAATTCATTATCTCTCTCTCTCTCTCTCTCTCTCTCTCTCTCTCACATATGTACCTTTTTTAAAAAAAATTGACAAATATAATAATTTTTAGGTTGAAAATTAAATCAATCAAATACATTTAATTAATAATTTTCATACAAATAATTTCCAAATAATTGAATTTCCTAAAATTTATTTTCCTTTCATACAAATTTCATGCTCCAATGCTCGTAATCAAACACACCCAAATTGTTCCTAAAATCAAGGTGTGGTAAAGGAAAATAAAATATAAGGAAACCAATACTTGGAAAAAAAAAAAATCTTCATTAGCGAATATCGAGTATTTCATATTCTTTCATAGTCATTCGTTTTTATTAATATAGACTCCATTTTGATAATTTACAAATGACTTATTCGTCTTCAACATATATTTTAATGAAACAACAAATAATATTCACTGCTCATTTATAAATTAAACTTTTTTATAAATTCTTCTCAAATGGAGGCATAATCGTTAAGTTGTTATGTATTGAATTATTCTTAATGAAAAATATATAATTTATTACGTCAAATATTCTTATCGAGAGAGGCTTGATCCCACTCTTCATTTGTTTACAATTACACAATATTGATATATTTGGTGAAATGTATTATGCTCTGATTGATGAGAATTAAAATTAAATTTTTAGTAGATTTTGAATTTTTTTTTTTGATAAAATGTGTGATTGAAAAGTAGTGAATTTCATAAAATTTGTATATAAAATTAATTATTAACTTTAACTTAAATTATAATCTAGATTTTAATCCATGCCAATATATAGTGCTTGACATTTCTAAAGAATAAAATAAAAATAAAACTCTTGTTATATAGTGTTTGACATTTCTATTTACCTTTAATGCATGTTTGAAATCGAAGGGACAAATCTATTATTTCATACCGTGATCTTAGAGTGAAATGTTTCAAAAATAATGTACGCAATAGGATGTACGCAAACGTTTGCTTCTTGAACATCACATTTTATGCTAACAAGGATTTGTTATGTGATTTGACATGTATTTAATTGACGTGATTTGCCAAACTCAATATTCGCCATTCATATCAACAAATAAGGTAACAAATGTTTGACGGTGATAAATGGAGTACAAACAACAAAAGTCCATTAAACACCGTGTGAAACAATTTGAAGTTCAATTAGTATTAAGTTGTTACAAAATAATAGTGAATAAATACCGACTTAACAAATACCGGATGAAAACATACCAAATGGACACGTACCATATAAACAGAAATACCGAATGGACCCATACCGGCTGTGCAACTAACTTATCGTATTAACAAAGTACATATCGATAGTGCAACTATTTTACCATAAGAACATAACACATACTGGATGAACAGATATCGTATAAACAAATACCAATTGGATAGCTAACTAACCGAAAGTTAGCCAAAATATTACAGACTAAATAATTTTATTAATCATAATAAAAAAAAATTGAACAAGTAATATAAATTGTAAAATAAAAATCCAATGAACTTTGAAACCGAGGTATGTGTGAACACATATTCGCCCCCTCACCGTACCGTAGATGCTACTCCGACGAACTGACTTAGTATTTGAATAATATCACCACCAAGATTTTGATAGAAAAATTAAAATTACGGATACATACAGGAGATTACTAAATATGCAGAGATTTTGTTATATGCAGATAAGAGAAATTTTTCGTATATTTGTAAGGGAAGAAAATACCTAAATAAATAGGCTGTAATGGAGAATTAAGGAGTTATGCCATTAACCACCATTAATTGGGATGGTAATCTCTCCATTAACACAGACATAACCACATGAGTTTCAAGAGTTAAAAAGAATTTGAAAGATTTTATTTATTTATTTGGAAAATAATAAAATAAAGGCAAAACATGGACATTCTTAAGGGCAAATTTTTGGTCAATTCAATCCAACATCCGCGTACGCAGGTCGCGCCGCACATAAATTCAAGGTTCGAAGCATTTTTCAATTCGTGATTTGCACTCTCTGCACATGCACGCGGAGAGAGCATTTATAAGAGCATCTATATTACACATGATTATATCCCTCTAAAGTGTAATCATATTTAAAATTTCATTGCTTTTATCAATTTTCCTACGTGGTATAACTTTAATTAGTTTCCATTCAACACAAAACCTCTTCCATTTCATCATTTTGAGCTCCAATTTTTCATTCTTTGACAAGTAAATATATAATTTTGATGTTCTAAAGCACAAATCAATCATAATCTTCCAAAATAAACAAATGAATTCCATTCAAAATATATATCAAAATTAGCCCTCCAATTTATTTATTTTTTTCAACATAAGTTGAGGCCGTCATGTGATACCCGGCAAAATAGCAAAAATAATTTTGTCATACATGAAACTTCAATTTTTAGGGCTTGTTTAGTAGATATTAAGAGTTAACTAAAATTAAAAATATAGTCATTATTCTATCCAATGTAAAAAATAATAGCTAATTTTTCAATTTTCATTCAGTTTTTATCTACATACACAAGGTGCCAGTCTCTCAAGCGCCGCGAAGCAAGAAGGTACATGGCTTCAATTCCTTCTAGCTTTGGACAAACCGATCAGGTATATATACGCGGTTCTTTATAACTTCAACTTTTGCCCCACGCGGTTCTTTATAACTTCAATTTCAACTTCAACTTTTGCCCCACTTGGGGTTTAATTCTTCTTGGGATTTCTTTGGGTTTAGAGTTCCTCTTTACGTGGGATTATCTGCACTATCTTTTATTCTAATGAGCTCAAAACACAATCAGTTAAATGCTTGATGACAAATAAAGAATTAAAGTCTAAAGATAAATGGATTTGCAGGTTTTGGTGGAAGAGAAATACTCTTACGAGAATCTTTACACTGAACAGGCCTAAGCAACTCAACGCAGTTTCTTTTCCAATGGTAGGAATTCTGTTGGTCATTGTTTTCGCTTGTTCTGCTTTATGAACTTGAATGAAGACCTTTTATAAAGATGTCAATTGTGTGATGTCATTCTCACGTTTGATCATCTTGATTAATTTAAGGTACTTGTTGAATTATATGCCAATTTTGATTTTTCCCGTGCCACGAGCATGTGTGCTGGCATTGTATGGTGCAAGGTTGTCAGGATTATTGTGCTAATAATGGTTGATATGGAATGCCTAAAACCCCATATAAGACACTAACTTGGTAACTCCAGTCTCCAGGGACATTTGCGAGCATTAAAGCTCCATTTGCTGCATCACCTGCAGCACTCGGGGACACTAGAAGATACATCTTCATACTAAGTTGTTAAAGTGTTGTACCTCATCAAGTCATTGACTAGCTTCTTCAGCCCTTTCTCTCTGTGTTGGTGTTCTATATTACTGACATAAGACTCAATTTGGGGGTAAATTCTTGATTGGGGCATATAGGCACACTGTCATTACAGTTTTCAATGCTAAATTTGATCCAAATACTTCTTAGGCCTTGCAATTTAAGTTTAGTGTTCAAGGACTGTGGAATGGCTGCTTGTTTAGTTCCAGTGATACACATGCAATTCTTCTGTGTCAGATTTCAATTCTATTGTGTACTCACGATTCTATGAATTATGTGATTGAGAGGCAATCTTCACTGTACTCAAACCAATGTTGCTCATCAGCTGTATGGTTTGCTTTGAGGAATTGTCAATCTCTATCTCTCGTCTGTAGCATTCTGAAGAATAGAATCTTTTTGGGCTGTTCTCGTGGTGTCACATTTCACTCTTCCTGCAACTTTCTTTTAACTGCTTCAATAATCTTACCATGCCTCTTTAGACAAGGTACTACTGTTTTTGTCCTCCCCCCCCCCTCCTTTTAAAGAAATTATATTGGAGTGCATATCATGTCTAATGATACTTTCTTCATCTATTACACTCCAAAACAGAGTCCTTTTGGCATCTCGAATGGGTGGAGTCGGATAATTCATCTCAGGTGATCAGGTTAATTTGCTGTTTGAGAGAGAAATTTGACGAAGTGACAAGACAAAGAAAAGGCCAGGTGATTTTTTTATTACTGTCTTTACCTCTCTTTCTTGAGTAAATGTCCTTTGGGGTGGCTTTATAGATGGTGTCCTGGATGTGAGGCCCAGATAGGACAGGTGTCCCTCTTCGAATTTCTTGCTGTTTATGCCATATTGGAAACATAAGCTTGGCCGCCCCTTGGAACTTATACCTTGGTCCCACTCTATTGGAACTTGTTTCCAATCCCTTGAGACTTATCACCTGAGAAATTGTTCTCTAGCATCAGTGAAATCTTGTATGATTCATTAATTACTGTTGGACTCTATCTTCGGCATATTCTGCTGTAAAGCCAAGCATCTGTTGTGTTGAACTTCCCTTATCAATCTTACGACCTAAGCACCGAACTACTTCCTATTTTATTCTGGTTTGGTCAGCTGATCTACTTCTGTTTAGCTTAGGTGATTATCTTTACAGCATCGCCAGGGATAGCTGAAGCTTCATTCTTGCCGCGACATCCCATCTGCCACTTCGGATGAATGGGTCTTATTTAGTGCTTCTTTATCATGTCATATTATTTCAGGGTGTAGGAAAATTATATAATATGGCTCTGTTTATGATGTAAACATGTGACTTGGACAATATCCCATAGCTTTAATAATGTTTGATTGTTTGATTGTTTCCTTAAATTTGTTTATTCCTATTCTAGGTATCTCTGCTGTTGGAGCTTTTTCTTGCTTGTGAGGAGGACCCTTCTGTCAAATTGATAATTTTGAAGGTATAGTTCTATGAAATTCTACATTATTGGTCTATACACACTATGCTGAGAGTTTATTAACCAAGTGATGATCATCAATGTGCAAAGTTTCGGAGGTTCAGTATGCCCATTTTGGCAAAAAATCGTGACATCTTAAAAAGCATGAACCATTATTATTCTTATGTATCTTCTTCATTACAGTTATAGTGAGTTTTGTGTATCAGGAAATCTACTTTTCATATTTATTTCAACAAGGCCTTTCCTGTTGCAGGTCACTGCATTTGAAGCTAAAATTAATATGATAAATGCTGGCCTTCCTTCATGCTCTGACCCTCATTTGGATTTTGATCCAGTCAATCTTGCTATGCCCTTTAGTTTATTTGGTTGTCTGTCATGATAGTTCCACTTGAAGGTCGATTCTACATGTTAGTTACGAGTCACTTTATTTCTTTTTTTCAACAAGGTTCATTCCCCACCCCTCCCCCTTGCTTGCTACATAATTTCCACTCTATCTCTTGTTCTTGCTTAAAACTAATAAGCTGATATCTATGCTCATGTTGCCCCGGTGCTCGAGTGGCTCGACTCTGGGTCCATCTCTAAATTAACGGCAAAATCACCAAGACCCATGCAATCCATATCTCCCTGATTACGATCTCATACTTTGCTTGTGTTCTTAGTTCCATTGTCTTGGTTAACTGACGAGGATGTATCTACCTTGGCTGATTATTTTTTGAAACCCACCCCCTGTAAAACTGGGTAAATAAAAGACATTTATCTGGTATAGAAGAAGGTCATACAGATTAAAGATATTTAATTGTATGGAGTATTTAGTAAGCTATACTCTCAGAAATTGTATATACATTCAATCTTAGTATCCACATCTTCAAAATACTGTACGGTTTTTTAAAGATCGTCAGTCACGTATTTGTTTTGCAACATCTGATGACAGGGAAAAGGAAGAGCTTTCTGTGCTGGAGGTGATGTTGCAGCCGTTGTTCGTGGTATTACTGAAGGTAGACTAACCTTTTTACTCTGTTATATACTGAACATTGTGAACAGATCTCGATTCCTATTAAATGGGATCTAAGGTTGCATTTGGAATGAAGCTTCACGGCTAATGTTGACTATCTATAGCTTTGTAGTCAGTTATTTAGTTTTAAATTTGTAAATTCTGTATAGACTAGACACTTGACTAAAAATAGATTATCTTGGCCTTTGGTTGAATTGAACTTGAAGGCTGGTGATTAGCTAATAGATTCAGTAAGTTAAATGTAAGTTAGATATGGATATCAATGTCGTGAAATGGGTGGGTATTTGAGATTTTCAATAATGGGAAAGAAAATGTCTATAGCCTCTTGGGAATGGGGTTAAACCTGTGATTACTTTATGAAAATTAAACAAAGGTATTTCTCCTATATCTACTGAATAACTGGTACTCTAGAATTGCGTCTTTCCTAGTCCTCACATGCTAGGGAAGAGTATAGTGAGAGCAAATGATCAAGCAACAATGTGCCTACATCTGTTCATGTGATTCATTGTCTAGTGAAGTAAGCAAGCTATCTTGGACTAACATGTTAAATAATGCTTATTTTAACTTTACTCACAAACGCTTTTATCGTTGCTAAATTTTAAACAGGCAAGTTCTCTATTCCGAATCCAACTAGCAAATGGACTAATATTTATTTTGTTATTTTGTCCCCTGAACTTTGCCTATTCCCTTATATTTAATATTAACTGGCTTTTGTTCTTAATGATTCCTTTTAAAGGCTTTGTTATAGCCATCAGAAATCTGTCATGCACTTGAAACAACATAAGGTCCACACAGAATATCTGATGATGCCCACTATTTTCTATGAGCATCAGGTAATTGGAAACCTGGAGCAATTTTTTTCAGAAGAGAGTACATCTTGAACTATGTGATGGGTACATACAGTAAACCTCAGGTGCTAATGTAGAAAATCGTGAACTAATTTGTCGTTTTTTCCTGTTAAATGCATTGTGAGGTTAGTTTACTGCACTATTGTCATTTAAACACGTTCAGTAACTTTACTGTTCCTTTGCAAATATGTATGAAGGTTTCAATTCTCAATGGAATTGTCATGGGAGGAGGAGCAGGTGTTTCAATACATGGTAGATTCCGTGTTGCTACAGAGAATTCGGTAATTATTTTTCCTATTTCAAGATGGAGTCTTAACTGTCTCTGCAGTTCATACTCCTTGAAATTGTTATTTGTATTTTCGGAATGAATTTCTTATTGTGGATTTGTATACTAAGGTTTTAATTTAAAAGTTTGACACCACTATTTATCATATGATGAACGCATTTGAATTCTCAAGCATTTCCCTTGACTTTTAGTTATAGTGATAAGTTGACTAGTAACTTGTGGCATGAATGAAGCAATGTTAGATTGTTAGTGTTGTATTTTGTATGTAAGAAGGGTAAGGGACGATTTAAACATGAGAGTTTTTCTTGTTCCTACTAGCTTTCACGAATGATTATGCTTAGCAATAACTTATTTTAGGTTTTGAAGTAGCTGTCCCATATTTATTGGAAATAAACTTAGTTTGTTGTTTCTGGGGGTGAAATACTGTTAGGCTTTTGTTAAAACTTGGTACCTTAAAGAACAATTCATCCATTTTTCAGGGAGGGATGACGCTAACTGGGTTTATTGTGTCTCTACATAAATCTTTATGTTCTTGTGAGTTCAGAAGGGTGCTTACAGCTTTGTTAAGCAAAATAAATGCATCTATATTTTTTCTGGTGATTGTCATCTCCCATATTTAGTCCTCAGAAGCAGGAAGTTGTAAAACCGTGATTGGTCTGGGCAAAAAATCGTACTGAAATTGTGTAGTCATGAAATTTGGACTCACATTTGGTGGAATCGAGTAATTATGCTTCACTTTCTGCTTCCTTCTATCATTTATAATGGGCCTTGAGCCAAAAGTTTGGCTTGTATTGGCTTTTTAGGCTTTACGCTATATTCGGGTGTCAAATTACAGACCTTGATGTGATTATAGTCGATAACATTGTGAAATAGCAGTAACTTCTGAGAATTATTTATATAACTTAGCAGAGTGACTTGTTACTCAATCATTCTGCAAACTGTGCTCATTTTGACCTTCTTGCAGCTTTTTGCTATGCCTGAAACAGCGTTGGGTCTTTTCCCAGATGTTGGTGCCTCTTACTTTTTGTCAATACTTCCTGGATTCTTTGGTAATTCCTGTTATGCTTTTGTGTTTCTGCACATTTCTATATTAAGTTGGATTGCATATTCTTCTTAGATATTTACCTTATCTGATATCTTGGCCTATTGCTCCATCCTCTATCTCATGTTAGACTGGATGCTGCGACTAATCATGGATTTATGATGCTATTGTAACAGCAATAATGCAACATTAGAAGCTGAGCTAAATTCAACTTGATTATAAAATATTAAAGAACAATTTTTTACATAATAAAGTCCTTGAAGACAATAAATGTGGGAATTCTAAGCAGATTATTTCATTCTTTTATGTCTTTTATAGGCAGCATAAGTCCATTTTTTTGGTTCTGTTGTATAAATTTATCATACCGCTTCACTGTTTCCTGCTACCTTTTGGATCACAAGGGAAAACATTAGATCATGTGTGTGTACAAATTTATTTCTTAAAAGGGATAATTGCAGCAGCGGTATCAAATCTTTCATTTAGTAGTAGACTTTGCCCAAACCTTTCATTTGTGCTACTTACGGTACCAAACCTTTCAAAAATTAGCACATGAGGTCCAAATGGATAATTTTTGTTAGTTTGACCATTAGTTGACCAGATAATTGACCTTGACTTTAATTTTGACTATTTTTAAAAGTTTAAAATGGTAATTTTACATTTTTTATAATAAAATAACTAAAATCAAATAATTAAAACACCACTACTACTGGACGACATCCACCCAATGCCGACGCTATTGCCATCTCCTCTACCTCCACCTTTATTCCCATCACCCAACAAATATTTTCTTTCTCAAATCTTCAAACCCCAAATCTAGGCACAATGACTTTCTTTCTCACCTGAACCATCGCTCTAAGTGGAAGCTGCTCGTTTTGGGCAGCGTGAGTATACGCCTCTAATGTTAGCTTTTGGCAATCCTAAACTCCGCAAATCTTCTCTCTATCTGCTTCTAGTATCTATGGATGCGCCTATGTAAATGAACAGAAAATAACTTGCACATTCAAAATCCTCAATCAACAAAAAGCAAGTTTTTTTTTTCTCAATATAATGCCAATTCAACAAATTAATATTGAGATAAACATCAACGGCGCGATAAAGGCCATCATCGAAGAGTCTGGCATGGTCAGGCAAAGCAATGGCAAGATCGAAGAATTTTCTTGCTCCAAATTAGCATGACATGCGATTTTCTATAAGTAACCTTCAATCAATTTTCCAACTAACATCAATGCCGTAGATCTTTCTTCGCCTTCAATTCTATTCGCAGATCTTTCCTCTAAATCTTCAAGAAAATATCTCAAAATTCTTTCCACACAATCACATCGTATAATGTTTTGTTCAAATATGAATAATTCGGATTGAGCAGATCGTCTAAAGTTGCTTGCTCTATCTGGGATCCAATTTTCTTCTCCAGTGCTGCTCTACAAGCTTCTGAAGCATTCAATACATTCACAGTTCGTAATAATCAGAATAAAATTCTCGTCGAATATGTTGGGGTTTGAAGATTTGGGAAGAAAAAATTTGTTGGGTGATGGGAATGAAGGTGATGGTGGAGGAGATGGCAATGGCGCCGGCGTTGGGTGGGTGCCGTCCGTTAGTGGTGGTGATGGTTTTGGGGTGGGTATATGTGGAGTGGATGGAGAATTGGTTTTTGGTTTTTAATTTTAATTATTTGATTTTATTATAAAAATATAAAATTACCATTTTAATCTTTTAAAATTAGTCAAAATTAAAGTCAAGGTCAATTATCTAGTCAACTAATGGTCAAACTAACAGAAATCATTTATTTGAACCTTATGTGCTAATTTTTGAAAGGTTTGGTATCATTGGTGGTACAAATGAAAGGTTTGGACAAAATCTGCTATTAAATGAGATGTTTGGTACCGCTGCTGCAATTATCTCTTCTTAAAATTGTTTTGTGGGTCAATTAATTTAGCCTAACACTATATAATTTTTTTATTCGATAAGCTTACATGACACGGGTCTTACACAACCACAAGGTTCTTTTTTTAAAAAGATGGTTGTGTTATCTATTTAAACTACTTGTAGTTTTGAAGTTTTTATGAGATCATAAGCTTTTACCACATTTTGAAAATCAGCTCAAAACATTCTATTTCATTGTAAATTTATGATGGTTGAAACTGCTTTATTGGTTTATCATTAATCTTCTAAATAATCATATACTACACAACACCTTCTCCTTTTAGCTAATCTCTCCCAATTATTGGTGATTTGGTGTTTCTTGGACAATCTCTGAGAATTCTTTACCTTTAATATAAAATTTGTGTTGGTTGCGTAAGGTGGATAGTCCAAAAGATGTCCAAATTTTATATTTGGATGTGGAGGGATGATGTTTAAGCTCATGACACTAGTTGCAACATGCTGGTATTTGCAAATGATATTTTCTCCTCAATGTTTTCGTCATTTCTTCTATTAAACAACAAAGTTCTCAGCACAAGATATTTACTCTGCATAAAAACTTTCTTTAACCATATATTGGATGAGTGAGAAACCCTTCAACTAGAGTCTTAATTTCCTGAATACTACCTTACATGAGATGTACCTAAATAGTAATTAGCATCAATTTTCCTCTCGAAAGTTTTCGTTGTTTCTTTTATTAAGGGTGTGCTTGAGTCACATTATTTTGGAAGAATGTATTTTGGATAGTAGATTGATGGAGAATGTGTGGTTGAAAAAGAAGGAAACGTTATTGATGTGATGGAAAATATTATTTTATTGAAGAATGTGTGGTTGAAAATGAGTAGAAGAATGAAAATGAAAAAAATAATGTAGCTCAAACAGGGGCTTAACAACAAAGTTCTCAACACAAAATATTAACTCAGCATAAAAACTTTCTTTAACCATACGTTGGATGAGTGAGAAACCATACTGGTATTTGCAGATGATATTTCCTCCTGAAAGTTTTCGTTATTTTTGCTATTAAACAACAAAGTTCTCAGCACAAAATTTTAACTTTGCATAAAACTTTCTTTAACCATATATTGGATGAGTGAGAAACCCTTCAAGTAGAGTCTACATTTCCTAAATATTACCTTACATGAGATGTACCTAAACTGTAATTGGCATCAATTTTTAAAAAATATGGAGTAATAGGAGCGTCCTTCTTGAGATATGTATGAAAATTCTGATTAATGTCCTCCACATGGTTGAATATGAATCAGATAGGCTCTAGTTTACCATTTATTGGAATAGCTTATTAGTTTGTTAATTAGCTGAGGGGGAGGGGTACATTAGGAATTCTCTGGAGTAACTAATTAATTAATGAGAGTGAGTAATCCGGAAGATATTCTTGTTGCAAGAGAGAAAAGTGGGGAGAGAGGGGGGCAGGTCTCTCAATTTCTTTCTATTTTTAAATTCAAAACACCATCAAGGCCTTGGTGGGGTTCTACGCCTCCACCCTGACTCGAGTGGATTCCCCGACCCTTTTTATTGATAAAAAAAGATGCTACTACAAGTGGGAGGGGGACCTTGCCTCCAGACAATACATCAAGAGGAGAGGGGATAAATATTGGAAAAACAATAAACATGGAAGCCCTACTTCCATTACATGAGGTTTGACATGATGATTTTTCTCAATTGTCGAGCAGCCCACAATTTTATTTTGTTCGGCCTAATACAGAATTTGTGATTGGGTTGAACGACGGAACCAGTTATGAAGTATTCATGACCACTATATTAATGGACCTAGGTGGATTGAGTAGGTTTGTCAAATTCTTAGGGCAGAAAGACTCATCTTCAGTTTCAATCATGGTTGTGGTTTTTGCAAAGGAGATTGTCCGTTTGTATGGGTTTCTGAAGTCTACAGTATCTTGATTTTCACCTTGGTGACAAGGTGAATTTCAAGGACGGGTATTGATAGGCCCCCATGTTTGTTAGGGAGAGGATAATTTGGGTATTTTCAGAATAATTTGTAGAAGCCAAAACGTAAAGAGGGTGTAGAGAACTCATTTCATTCAAGCATAAATTGAGGATTGGTTTTGGGAGAGGACAGGCCTCTCGAATGCCTTGGAGTTTGTAGTTCATTTTCATTTAATTCAGTTCAATATAGTAAATACAAATACAAATACTGTTTGTTTTCTTTTTATTGAATATCAATTTCAGTATATGCAATTTGATCTGGATCCTATAAGAATCCACAAGAAGTTTCTTGATATCGTTTAAAAAAAGATGAGCTTTTGATCTGGTCGAACTTTAGGTATTCTCAGCTGATAAAGTTTCTCATCACTGAGAGAACCATTCTGTGGATAGTTCGATAATGGATCACTTTATTTATATGTTTCATAATTTGGTTTGATTTGATGTGTGAGGTTTGCCTTGATGAAATTCATTTGCCTGTTTTAACATTTTCCTTTTACACTTGTGATCATGATGGACTCATTTGATGATATAATACTTTATATGTCTTATTATCACTTCTGTTGTCGGTATCTATCAGAAGAAACACTATCCGCATGATGCAGTAGTACAGATATTTTAGGACATGAGTTTGCCTCAATTATGATCAATCATTTAACTTATTTTGCTTCTCCACCAGGAGAATATGTTGGTCTAACAGGTGCCAGGTTGGATGGTGCTGAGATGCTTGCATGCGGTCTAGCAACTCACCTTGTTCTGTCAGAGGTATGATCCTGTGCTCCCAGGATTAATATGCTGCAACTATTATTGGCATATGAGTTTACAATTTAGAAATCATAGCTTCTCTTGATTGGGCTCGTAAGAATTCTTATAGGTTCGAAGTTTTAATAATGTCTAACATTATTCGTTGTACAAAATAGAGTTCTCTTTTCTAAGAGAAGTCATTATGGACTTTGTTATTCTTCTTGTCATTTGTCAGATTGTTTTTAGGACACTTGCCGGTGGTCCGGAACTGAGAGAAGTCGTTAGAGAAACTTCTATTCTGTATCTGATCTAGGACCTATTTTTCACTAGTTTGTCGAAAAGTGGGAGCAATTCTTTAAGATTGCTTAGATATTAGCTATAAATTGGAAGCTTCAATTGTTTGTTGTACTATTGGTCAATTTGCTGTTTATGGAGCCACAGCTAAAATTCGCTATTTTATTTTTTGCTGGGATGAAAAGGAAAACGGAACTGATATTTTCTTTTGAAGTGTCCTAAGCTATACAATCCAAATCTTCCTATACAGGACGGAAGATTCTCCCACACTCCCCCTCAATCATGTAAATAAATGTTTATTATCCCCAGCTTGCTTTTAGTGGCATCAAACGAGTGTTTTGAAAGTCTCTTAGTCAATATGTCCGTCGCTTGACTTTCTGTAGATATGTAGGGAATGCATATCAGCCCAATAGTGCTTAGGGGTGGATTCCCAGGCCAGATCCTAAGTGATGAAGGGCTTTATTACGTTTTTTATCAGGGAAAAGTTGTTCCACCTCACTACATCAGATGCTCTACCTTGCCAGATCCAGAAGTCTTGTGTTCGATTCTCTTGAGAGAATAATGATATGGAACATCACTTGTATGTGAGGGCGTGCCTATTTCGTAAGAGATTCTTCAACATGAGGTCCATATGAATAGCCTTTGGGATGGACTCTCGGGCATGATCTTGTGTTTGATTGCACCTCTTGTATCAGCTATAGCTTTTGGGAAAAGTGGGTGCATATCCCTACATCACATCTCCTTAGAATTGAACTTGAATTACTTTCTACACCCAAAGATATTTTATGGAGGGTCTGGTATGTAACAATAATATAAACTTCTCCTCTAGGCACTTGTGTATTTATCTGTCAACCTATGCATATTCTTTCAGTACATCAAACTTGTGACTTGGGCCAATTGGGATGTCATCTGGTCTACGCACAATAGCGTTCAGTTTCTGTGAGGAGGTATAGTATATCCTTCTGCCATGAGATTACTATTCCGTCTTTTGAGTGAGCAATCTCAATCCCTGGGAAGTATTCCAATCTTTGAAGGTGCTTAAATTTTAACTCCTTTTGCAAGTTGCTCCTTTAGTTTCCTATTTCCTCCAGGTCATCTCCTGTTACAACAATGTCATCTTCATAGAGTATGAGGGTCTTAAAACTTTTTCATGTGGGTTTTCTTTGATTGTGGTTATACTCCAAAAAAACCCCAGACCATGCCCTAGGTGTTTGTTCAAGGCATATAGGGATTTTATATGTTCGTAAACTTTATTCATTCAAAATTCGTCAACAGTGTGGTAGTTTCATATAGAACTTGATATAATGCTTGAGACGTAGGAATTCATGATCCCAGATCCTGAGCCCCAAAAGGCCCAAGGTCGACTTAGGTTGTTTAGGGGCATCAGGTTTAAGTGATATCTTTGTTACTGTTGGTCATTGAAAGGCTACAAACTCCTTTAGCAACTTTTCCTAATGGATTCCCACTCATCAATTCTTGAATCTCTTTGTTCAGTTTTTCCTTCTCCTTTTCCTTAGCACCATCAGAAAAAGCTGAAGGCTCTCGTTTGGGAACCAGCCTTAACTCCCCCAATAATGTCTTTCCCTTGTTTAAAGAAAGCCTTATCTCTAGACAGCAAGTCGGTATTTGTCCAACTATTTTGGTTCATGATCTTTTCCCTTGGTACGAGCATGCAAGGATTATTCTATGAAGGCATGCACCAACCTAACCACTGGAGCATTAGATGTCGAAAACCTTTGTTTTCCTAATGTCATTTCTAACATCCTGCCAGTAAAGAAAACCTTGCTGGCAGAGGAAAATATACTCCATTACTAATTATTACCTTATTCATTGTTGAGAATATTTCTAGAATAGGAAAGTAAATAAGTTTAGCCCTAGTTTATAGAAAAGGTACTTAGGGTTTATCCTAAAATAGGATTTGCTACTTGTATATATTTAGACATGTTTCTATGAAGTTGAATAAGAGAAATCACCTCCATCTTATATGAGTTACATGGTATCAGAGACACACGCCGCCGACCGGTAAGTTTCAAGTCGCCGACCGGTAAGGGTTCTGCTCACACGCGTGTTGCGACGCCGCCGCTAGGGTTTCCGCTCGCGGCTGGGATTTTTGTTCACGGCTAGGGCTTCTGTTCGCGCCGATCCTGTTCGCGGCTAGGGTTTTTCTTCGCGCCGACGTTGTTCGTGGCTAGGGCTCGCTGTTCACGCCGTTTCTGCTCGAGCTTGTGTTGCGACGCCGCTAGGGTTTCAGCCTGCGCGGTTTTGTTCTCCTTTTTCCAGCGACTCCAGCCCACACCGGAGTCAGTTCCGCCTTCGCCCGGAGCTCAGTCGCCGGAATCTGGTCATGTGTGCACTATTCAGCTCGCCTGGACTTCCCAGAAAGTTTTAGTACCTGTTTTGGGTCAGCATTTTATTGGGTGTGGGACCTACTCTATAACAGGTTCGGGTTCTTCAAATATTTTGAATTTGTTGTGATTTCTTGCTTTGTTATTCGCTCGAAATTTGATAAATGGAGGATAAGACTTCGGTTGTTGTATCTGATGTAATTCCTATGATGTCAAAAATCACGGAACATAAACTCAAT
>CAIGRB010098490.1:31884-48823 GCA_903798255.1 Fraxinus quadrangulata
TTTCCTTTTACACTTGTGATCATGATGGACTCATTTGATGATATAATACTTTATATGTCTTATTATCACTTCTGTTGTCGGTATCTATCAGAAGAAACACTATCCGCATGATGCAGTAGTACAGATATTTTAGGACATGAGTTTGCCTCAATTATGATCAATCATTTAACTTATTTTGCTTCTCCACCAGGAGAATATGTTGGTCTAACAGGTGCCAGGTTGGATGGTGCTGAGATGCTTGCATGCGGTCTAGCAACTCACCTTGTTCTGTCAGAGGTATGATCCTGTGCTCCCAGGATTAATATGCTGCAACTATTATTGGCATATGAGTTTACAATTTAGAAATCATAGCTTCTCTTGATTGGGCTCGTAAGAATTCTTATAGGTTCGAAGTTTTAATAATGTCTAACATTATTCGTTGTACAAAATAGAGTTCTCTTTTCTAAGAGAAGTCATTATGGACTTTGTTATTCTTCTTGTCATTTGTCAGATTGTTTTTAGGACACTTGCCGGTGGTCCGGAACTGAGAGAAGTCGTTAGAGAAACTTCTATTCTGTATCTGATCTAGGACCTATTTTTCACTAGTTTGTCGAAAAGTGGGAGCAATTCTTTAAGATTGCTTAGATATTAGCTATAAATTGGAAGCTTCAATTGTTTGTTGTACTATTGGTCAATTTGCTGTTTATGGAGCCACAGCTAAAATTCGCTATTTTATTTTTTGCTGGGATGAAAAGGAAAACGGAACTGATATTTTCTTTTGAAGTGTCCTAAGCTATACAATCCAAATCTTCCTATACAGGACGGAAGATTCTCCCACACTCCCCCTCAATCATGTAAATAAATGTTTATTATCCCCAGCTTGCTTTTAGTGGCATCAAACGAGTGTTTTGAAAGTCTCTTAGTCAATATGTCCGTCGCTTGACTTTCTGTAGATATGTAGGGAATGCATATCAGCCCAATAGTGCTTAGGGGTGGATTCCCAGGCCAGATCCTAAGTGATGAAGGGCTTTATTACGTTTTTTATCAGGGAAAAGTTGTTCCACCTCACTACATCAGATGCTCTACCTTGCCAGATCCAGAAGTCTTGTGTTCGATTCTCTTGAGAGAATAATGATATGGAACATCACTTGTATGTGAGGGCGTGCCTATTTCGTAAGAGATTCTTCAACATGAGGTCCATATGAATAGCCTTTGGGATGGACTCTCGGGCATGATCTTGTGTTTGATTGCACCTCTTGTATCAGCTATAGCTTTTGGGAAAAGTGGGTGCATATCCCTACATCACATCTCCTTAGAATTGAACTTGAATTACTTTCTACACCCAAAGATATTTTATGGAGGGTCTGGTATGTAACAATAATATAAACTTCTCCTCTAGGCACTTGTGTATTTATCTGTCAACCTATGCATATTCTTTCAGTACATCAAACTTGTGACTTGGGCCAATTGGGATGTCATCTGGTCTACGCACAATAGCGTTCAGTTTCTGTGAGGAGGTATAGTATATCCTTCTGCCATGAGATTACTATTCCGTCTTTTGAGTGAGCAATCTCAATCCCTGGGAAGTATTCCAATCTTTGAAGGTGCTTAAATTTTAACTCCTTTTGCAAGTTGCTCCTTTAGTTTCCTATTTCCTCCAGGTCATCTCCTGTTACAACAATGTCATCTTCATAGAGTATGAGGGTCTTAAAACTTTTTCATGTGGGTTTTCTTTGATTGTGGTTATACTCCAAAAAAACCCCAGACCATGCCCTAGGTGTTTGTTCAAGGCATATAGGGATTTTATATGTTCGTAAACTTTATTCATTCAAAATTCGTCAACAGTGTGGTAGTTTCATATAGAACTTGATATAATGCTTGAGACGTAGGAATTCATGATCCCAGATCCTGAGCCCCAAAAGGCCCAAGGTCGACTTAGGTTGTTTAGGGGCATCAGGTTTAAGTGATATCTTTGTTACTGTTGGTCATTGAAAGGCTACAAACTCCTTTAGCAACTTTTCCTAATGGATTCCCACTCATCAATTCTTGAATCTCTTTGTTCAGTTTTTCCTTCTCCTTTTCCTTAGCACCATCAGAAAAAGCTGAAGGCTCTCGTTTGGGAACCAGCCTTAACTCCCCCAATAATGTCTTTCCCTTGTTTAAAGAAAGCCTTATCTCTAGACAGCAAGTCGGTATTTGTCCAACTATTTTGGTTCATGATCTTTTCCCTTGGTACGAGCATGCAAGGATTATTCTATGAAGGCATGCACCAACCTAACCACTGGAGCATTAGATGTCGAAAACCTTTGTTTTCCTAATGTCATTTCTAACATCCTGCCAGTAAAGAAAACCTTGCTGGCAGAGGAAAATATACTCCATTACTAATTATTACCTTATTCATTGTTGAGAATATTTCTAGAATAGGAAAGTAAATAAGTTTAGCCCTAGTTTATAGAAAAGGTACTTAGGGTTTATCCTAAAATAGGATTTGCTACTTGTATATATTTAGACATGTTTCTATGAAGTTGAATAATAGAAATCACCTCCATCTTATATGAGTTACATTCATCGAGTGGAGAGAGTGGAATGTGATTCACTCCTAAATACTGTTACTTTTTCAGATACCAGTTTGTTGTTGCTAGATGTCCGATGTGGTACTTGTTGCTTTATTTCCCACAGGGAATAAAGTAGCCTATGAACTGGCTTGTCATGTTTTTGTTGAGTTTGGTGATAGAGTCTTGAATGTATTCCTCTTTTTATTTCACCTGTCATTTGAGGCGATTTACATTAATAAAATCCAATATTTTGATCTCTAAAAAAAAAAAAAAAAGGAACTTCATTGTATGTATATTCGAGCGTAAAATGTTTCTCACAAATACATTCTTTTAACTGAATTCGTTTAACAACATAAAAAAGTACGTGAAAAGGTATGTATCTATTATCTTTTAGGAAGATCAAAGAAACACACATTATTCATACAAATTAACCCTTCCTGTACATGTATCCAGTCGAAAAATATAAAAAAATGGTCACTCAAAAACGTTGAAGTTTTATATTTTAGTTCATTGTGCAGTCAAGCTAACGTGTATTTGAATCATCCAAGTGAAACGTGCTAGTATATAAATTGGGAGTTCATATGTAATCAGGAGAGAGAGAGAGAGAGGAAAAGAGGATCAGGCAAGAGCGAGTAGCCCTCAGCTGGGTGGTACTTTGGCCATGAGTGAGAGAAATGGGGTTGGCCTGGTTTTAGGGATCGGGGGAAAGTTTTGGGCAATCGAAGCCACATAACAGTTTTTTAGTACTTACTAAACTGACATCAGAAGATAAACGAAAGGTTGCTTCAAGCTTCAAGCATTTTTTTTTTTTTTTAGCAATAATTGAATGAAAAACTATAAGCTACATATGAAACCATTCGAAGCAGCCTTTTTAAAAAAAAAAAAAAAATACAAGCCATCTTTATCACTTATCTGAAGCATTCAGATACTGTTTATGGTTGTTTCTGCTGAGTTCAAAAAATGATTTAATCAAGTAGCAAAAAGATTGTGAGCTCAACTACTTTTAGGATTTCATATTATTCAATTTCTACTTGCAACCTTCCTGATGCATAGACTGTTACGATTGCACCTGCCCAATGTGTGGCCTGGCACAATGTTATTTTATTGCTGTTTTGGAGTTGGGGGTGGCAATGAGGATGGATAATTTCATCTGTTGAAAGGAAGCAGCCGAGCAGGTGTGGCATGAATAAATGGGGCAGGGAAATTCTGCCTCTGACAGGGTCATGTAGTGCCACAGGGCAATTCTGTCCCGCCCTATCCTAACCTGACTCCAGATCGTGGGAATTGCACTGCACCCTCACCATTGTCATCTTTGGACTACTACTGCCTCAATGCCCATAATTTTGGTCTTACATCTTCATACACTTCTATTCTCCAAATGCTGAGCTGTGTTTACGGAGAGTTTAATATGTATTCTGTTATGGGCAGAAATGATCATTATTAGAAGATGCACTGTGTAAAGCAGATTCTAGTGATCCATCTGTTATTTCTGCCACTATCAGTGAATTCTCGCTGGCGCCAAATTTGAAAGAAAAGAGTGCTTTCCACCAGTAAGTATAACCCTTGGTCTAACATGTTAAAATCTATTTTTTGGGGACTATTGACTAAAGAACCACATAAAATATATGCACGAGTTAAAAAGTAAATCTAATCATCATTGGTGATCCTCTCCACTCTAGATTCTGAATTCCCTCCATTTTATGCTACTCACTTAGGCCTTTTTAAGTTTGTTCTTGGAGTATATGTATCTCCTTGACCTTTCTATGTATGATTTCATTACCTTTGTGCCCTTATTGTGAAGAAGCTTCATCTCATAGACCTTTTTTTCAAGCTTTTTTCTGTGTTGCTTGCACGCTCAAATTTTTTGACTTGCCAAAGTCAAATTTCCTTACATCTTTTGTTTGTCCAAGATGTTTCTTTTCATTCGTTGGAACTTTGTTTATCTGGCTTCATGTCCTATTTCCCAGTCTCATTTTCTTGCCACTACATCTACAGGTTGAACATCATCGATAAATGTTTTTCCCAGAGAACAATTGAAGAGATTATATTAGCCCTTGTAAGTTAAAAAGGCGAATCCATACATGCAAATTATATGAGACAAAATTTCAATTAATTTTATAAATGTTGCTGCATGCTCAAGCAATGGTTAAATTTTAACAGTTAATTGACCAATTTTTTGTTTGTATATTTCTAGGAAAGGGAGGCTGCTGACAAGGAGGATGAGTGGATTTCTTCTACAATTCAGTCATTGAAGAAAGCGTCCCCGACAAGCCTTAAAATTTCTCTTAGATCAGTATGGCTCATTTTTTATTTATTCTTCCTACTTTGTCTGATTAGCTTAGGTCAATTTTCTGTGTCGAATTTATATTTTGATTATATGTATATCTTTCACTGTGTGTGGGGATGGGGGTTGCGAGTGGGGGGAGCGCTTGAGAACTGTTTTGAATCTTAAAGACCAGAAAAGTGGAGGTTTAAGATTAGATTATTTGTTTCGTAGCTTTTTTTTAATCAACCACCATGTGGGTGGAGTATTTCTTCATACTGAAGAAAGAAAAAAAAGAAAAGGACAACAAATTTAGACAGTTTAGTGGATGGGAGCTAAAGACTGAAAGGTACAAGTTTTATATCTCATGTTGAATTGATGGGAAGGAGGTTGAATTTTTTACTGGTGGGATGGAACTACAAAGTTGAATTTTATTTTAAGGACAAAAATTTTCGGAATTTGATAGATCTTCACAGTTTTAATAATGTTAATTTGGTTTGCATGTCCTATCCAGATTAGAGAAGGCAGGCTCCAAGGCATAGGTAAATGCCTTGTCCGAGAATACAGAATGGTTTGTACTGTCATGCGGGGAGAAATAAGCAAGGATTTTTTCGAGGTGAACCAACTCAACTTGTACTCTATATAATCAGTCAGATGTCTGAAGTCATCTTCAAATGCAGGGATGCAGAGCCATACTGTTGGACAAGGATAAGAATCCAAAGGTGCATGGACGTTCCACTAGTTCTAGCATTTAGAATTGCACACACACCCACACACACACACACACATCTGTGTTCTTAATACTTTGTCCGAATTCTAAAGAATTCAATTTCCGTGCTGACAAGGAGGATGAATGGATCTCTTCAACACTTCAATCATTGAAGAAAGCGTCCCCTACCAGCCTTAAAATTTCTCTTAGATCAGTATGGTTCCTTGCTTTCATTCTTCGTACTTTGTCCGAATTCTTACTTTGTCCGAATTCTAAAGAATTCAATTTCCGTGTCAAATTTTATATTTTGATTATAAAATAGTACTATCTAGCACCACTGGTGTTATAACATCAATCTAGGTGGTGTTATTTAATAAGCTCAAAGGTGAAATTAAGTTACTCATTTAATTGTATTTCTCATTTAATGTCACATAAGTGCCACCTAGACTTGTGTTTTAACACCAGGTTCTAAATAGCATTACTCGTGGCACCACCGTATGGGTGGAATATTTATTCTTACTGAAAAGACAAAAAGGAAATACTTGGTTGAAATTTTTACTGGTGGGATGGAACTACAAGTTGAATTTAAGGACAAAAAAATTTCGGAATTGGAAAGATCTTTACAGTTTAAATATGTTAATTTGGTTTTCATGTGCTATCCAGATTAGAGAAGGGAGGCTCCAAGGCATAGGTAAATGCCTTGTTCGAGAATATGGACTGGTTTGGACTGTCATGCGCGGAGAAATAAACAAGGACTTTTTTGAGGTGAACCAACTCAACTTGTACTTATGTACTCAGTCACCTGTAGATGTCTGAAGTCATCTTCAAATGCAGGGATGCAGAGCCATACTGTTGGACAAGGATAAGAATCCAAAGGTGCATGGATATTCTACTCGTTCTTGTATATAGTCTTATGAATACACACACTCTTCTATGTTCTTATCGAGACTTTCCTTCCTCTGTTTCTTCTTTTCCAGTGGGAACCCGCCAAGCTGGAGCAAGTCACTGAAGATATGGTTGACCACTACTTCTCGAAGACAAATGACGAGGACTGGGAAGATTTAGATCTCCCAAGAAGGTCGAACATCCCTCCACATGCTATTGCTAAACTTTAAATTTTATCCTAGTAGTTTCGTGTCTTTTGACACAACGCATACACAACCTATCTTTTTCTTCTAGGGCTGTTTCCCGGATTCATAGTATTCAGATAAATAAATAAACTTGAGTCGTAAAATTATATCATGACAAATGCTACTCAAAAATATGTATATTGATTATATTTCAAGAGAAAACATTTGTATGATTATGCAGTAGTTAAAGAAATTATAAGTAGTCCAGCTATTGAATGGTCGCCTCCGTTTACTTGCTTCGACTTCTTGCTACGCAGAAAATTATTGTTCATCTAACGTTACAAGTATATATTGCTATATTATGTAATCATATGCAAATTGAATATTTTTGTAATCATATGGAAACTGAATATTTCTGAGTAGGGGTGTCAACGAGTCGAGTCGAGCAGAGCCGAAACTTTTTACTCGGGCTTGGCTCGAGTAAAAATACTTTGAGCTTTTTGTGGCTCGAGCCGAGTAGAGCAAAAGCTCGACCAAAAAATTTAGGCTCTACCCGAGCTTTCGGCTCGGGCCTNTTTTTTTTTTTTTTATAAATTTGTGACAAATTTAATTTTTTTTTAAAGAATTTAAAATTTGTACAATTTATAAGTATTATAAATAATAACTAAATATTAACATATAAAGAAATTTACAGCTAAAATGAAATGAAAAAATGAAAAAAAAAAATGAAGTGGCATGCAAGGTTTTTTAATTTTTTATTTTTTAGGCTCACAGGCCGGCCCGTCGAGCCACACGGGCCAGCCCAGCTTGAGCCAATGTCCCAAAATGGGGCTCTGCCCGAGTCTCGGCTCGGCCACACCAAGCCACGAGCCGGCCCAGCTCAAGCTTTTCTAGGCCGAGCCAGAGCCGACGAGCCATTTTACCATCCTTACTTCTAAGAAGTGCCTTCATAATAGGTCTATGCATAATGAATAGAACTTCTGCGAGGAGAATTTATGAATTTTTGAAAATTTCACTGCTATAAGCGTATATTGCTTTACTATGTAATTTAGTTGCTTAATATGATTTTTAGAATTTTTTGAGTTTTATGATTATTGTGATTCTATGTTTTTACTTTTTTATATTTCTTTTTGTTTATATAAAGGATGGTAAATTCATCATTTTACAAGATTTTAATGGAGAAAATGGACAACGAGGTGGTTTTTTTTAACGTTTGCTTGATCCGAAGGGATATTGCGTCCGAAATGAAATGACATAGTTGTTTTGCCCAAAACATGTTTTGTGCCAATTACCCATGCACGTAATTACTAGTTCATTTAGTGGGATATTTGAAATCACTCCATTTTTTCCAAATGGATTGATTTATAAACAGACAGAAATGAATGATTAATAAATGAATAATATTTGTAGGTTCATTTGTATGACTATTTATAAATAATTCATAAATTAGCCAAACTTAGGTTATCTGAACTGCTTTGAACTAAATATTGAGAGCATGCTTTTCAAAAATAAATACAATTTTAATTTTCCTTGAAACTTGAAAAATTAATCTTAAAGTTGTGCCTAATTCCAATAGAAAGTGTGATAGTTTATAGAAATTGGAGAAGTTTGTCCTAATTCTATCTTCTTCGAGAGAGTAGAACACACGCTTTGGCAATTTTGATTATATTGTTAATGAGAAAAGTTCGTGATGAGTACTGTCTTTAAGAGATAAAATTCTTCCAAGGAAAACTACGAAATTTTCACGTTTAGCAAGACTGGGGAAGTAAAAGTTGACTCATTATTTCGAATATGGGGAAGTAAACGACTCAAATTTCCAACTTATCAACTGAGAAACTGCCAACCTCTCCTTCCACAAAAGTCATATTCATGCATTTAAACCTGTCGTATTACTATTATTATTATTATCTTCTTCATTTTTTTTTTTTTATTCCTTTGTATTGCTTTCAAATCGTTTCCAAGTCAAAGAGATATGGGGGAAGGAGTATTTGTTTAGCTTTATTATATATATATTTTTGTTGAAATAAAATACACTTTAATTTCTCATTATTTCCTCAAGTTTGTTTGCAAAAAATATGCTAAATTATTGGTAAAAATTAAGCCTTTTAAATGTTATTGTAAAACTAGTAAAGATGAAAGCAAATTGAATTTATTTAAAACATAAAGAAGACGTGAAAAGCAAAATGCTGAACATGTGCAACATAATATAATAAAAGTACGATTGTATTACATGGACATTACAACTTACAAATTTGTTCGTTAGTAAATGAAGTGACGAGATTTAATTGTGTAAAAATTTCATTAAAAAAAATAAATAAATCACCACTTTCTTTTGGACACCTTATCAATCTGTTAAAAAAGATTATGTAAATAGTAATATAAGTAATATTTCTCTATTTAATTAATTTGTGAAGGAAATAAAACTACCCTCTCGTTTAAGGTTATTTTTGGTACATTGTAATTCGGTACCATTATAATACAATAGAATCTTTGATTGAATTTGTGTTGTTTAATTCGATATATATATTATAAGATAGTTCGAGGTCACTAAGCGATGAGTCTCTTCAACCTTTTTGCAAGTCACTCGACTCGATAGATATCATCAATCACTATGACAATAACCTAACAATTGTCTTGTAATTTGGTGTGTGCTCGCACCGTGTAATATGTCAATGTTGCTTATAGGTTTGGCATCGGGTGGATCGATCAAAATATTTCAATACTCGGAATCACCTATTATATTTCATAAATAAAATTATTAAGAGTCCTTGTAAATACTGAAGCCAAACCCAAACTCGAACCATTGGTTTCAATTCTAACCATAACATTGTTTATATACATGTAATAAACATTTTCATATGGGTTCTTTCAATACATATAACTCACACACTGCTACTCGGATATATTTGTCTAGGCGATAAAATTCAATTAAGAAATCTTCAAGAAGCAAAATAGTGGATACTAAAAAGCACAAAAATAAGAAAAAAAAAATTAAAACATCAAAAATTAAATTATAATTTGAGAAAGAAATATTTTTTCTTAATAAATCTTCGATTCATAAGCGAGGCATACTAGAGCATATAATTTAATTATGAACAATGCTTAAATTTTTTTACTCTTAAAACGACTGACTTAAAAAATATTAATTAGATCCATAAATATATAGTATCAAATAATTATGATCCACGTATTGAACTTGCTTTGTTTGAATAAAAAATGAAATATTATATTTAAAAAGAAAACTACGAACTTAAGATAACAGAAAAAAGTAAACCATTGCCCAAGCAATGAATATGCCAAGTTCAATTACAATGCATTATGAAAAAAATTGAAAAATCTCTTAAGCATATAAACAATGGAAGAAGGTAAAAAACTCGAATTGTAAAGAATGAATATTTTGATTCATCAATTTACACCGTAACCTCTTAAAATTTTTAATTCATAAAAAGCTCAAATTATTTTAGATTAATTATTACCCAAATTAGAATTTTTAAGTTTTATATATTTTTTGCAGCTTATAAATAGTAAATAACAAATTACATAAAAATCGATTCCACTCGGATACCTACGGTTCCGGTTCAAGAACCAAGAACCCAGTCGATTATTGATTCTATGTTTCGGTTTGATTTCAGTTTGGGAGATTCGGTTTCAATTAAAATGTCCAGACCTAGTTGATTAACATAAACTAAGTAGCAGTAAGTAGATCAATTATATATAAAATGGAAAAAAACATAGTTGAATTATTAGTAAAAGATAGCTTGTAATTAACCAATATATTATGACAAATAACCTCTTAGGAACAGAACTTAAAACAAATAAATGGTACAATAATTTCTTTGAAAAAAAGGAGAAAAGAAATACCCAATCATATTTCCTTTAGCAAGATTCATTTTCCATCCCCCAATAACCCTTCAACTCACAAGGGTAACAAGGGTAGCGGCTCCACCGTCTGCTGTGCAACTTGAATATTTTCACCACCCTATCCTTGGTGGTCGACCGCCCACTGATATGCAACAGTGTCACCAGTCTCTTCACTGTCCCACATACCAACATTTCCTCCAAAACCCTTTCTGTGGAATGAAAATTGCAAAGCAACCATACAATCTTCACGCCAATTTTTGTTGCAGCATCTGACATATTCAACAGTTTATTGCATATGGCTGCAATTCCTAGATCGTGTTCAATAAAAGCCAATCTTCCTTCAGCGCATTCACATATAAGTTTGATTAATTGCATAATTTTCTCACACTTTGATCTGTTTGAGTCTGGAAGAAGCTCGATCAGGATACAAACTGCACCAGCTTCAATGGCTTTTAGTCGGCTTTTCTTCGACGCATCCAAGATTCCTATCAGCACTTTTAGGGCACATGAACTTGCCTTTGTGCAAATTTCATCTGATGTTATTTCTAATAAGGACTTGAAGAATTCTATACCTTGATCTTCTGCAACATAATTCCAATGATAATCAGCTTTAGCCATCTTCTGAAATATCGAAATGGTACAAAACCGCGCCTTGCCACTTCCTCTTTGAAGCATTATTGCCATGGATTTCATACACTCAGGCTTCATCATCAACTGAATTGACTCATCATCTTCTTCTTCAGAAAATGGTAGAAGCTGCAGAACCCCTAAAGCCTCTTCACAAGCCCTAAAGGTTATGAAATCGGAGCTTTCGAATAGCACCTGTATAATTATCCTAACAAGAACCTCCACACCTTCTGATCTCTTGAAATCAGCCTTTATTTCATCTCCTATTTCAAGAATAGATTTAAGTTTCTTCAAACAACTCACCTTAAACGGAGTCGACTCAATCGTGCCAAGAAGTGCCATCAGTTCATCATGTTTGAGCGAATGTCGGCCTGCTGAAGATGAACTGCATGATTGATCACCAGATTGTGCATTTCTCCATGCAAGAATCAGCCTCTTGAGAGTATGATTTGGAGTCATATCCAAACTCTCAATACACTGCATTGTAGCAGGACATATGTTTTTCTTGTATGTACAGAACCATCTTTCAATATTTTTTCTCTCGTATGTGACCCCTGTGGAGATTGTTACAGGATCCTTCATGAGTTCCATGGAAATGGGGCATCTAAAATCTTGAGGGAAATCCATGGATGGATTTTTCTCCATATCCATTAAAGCTGATTCAAAATTATAAATTTTTTATATAGTGTAGTAATTAGCGCAAGAAGTGGGGTGATGGAATAAATCAAAGTCAAAACTGCCATTACGAGCTGTCTTAACATGGAAAGGGGCAAGCGGTGTAAAAATGCTAAATTAATGTTTTCAAACCCAATTTTTGTGTGTCAGTTGCAACATGACCCCCAAAGTTTTATCTTTCTTTCCCTTTTTAGGCCTCTTTTATTTTACTAGTACTGTTTTCTTTGGTGATTTTTTTTTTTTTTTTTCTCTTTTTCGCTTTTCATTCAAAATTACTACGTTTAACAGTAGTTGATGTTATTCATTTCTCTTTCTTTTTTAACTTAAAATCATGTCATTTATCTTTTGAGATGATATTTATTTCTGATTTTTCACTTAAAATTATTGGACATATCAATTTTCAATATTTATCTAAAACATAATTACTTTAAAATGGCGAGTTTGGAAATTATTATTATTATTTTTATTCCAAAGCGTTGATGATCTATATTTGTTTCGCACGGGAGTCACTAACAATTAAAAGAAGGTTCAGACGATTGTGTAAGGAACAAACCTCTTGAAACAAAATCCCAACGAGAGGTGCTTTATTTATGAAGATTACAAGTTGCAAGAAGCAAAACGCCTCCAAGGAGCACAAGCACACGAAGTAATTCTAAAGTTTGACAAGAAAATAAATGAATTGAAAATTACATATTTCTCTGTTCGAGAGTTGATTGATCGGATGCCTTCCTTCTATGTCTTCTTTCTATGTCTTCTTTCTCTTTTATACTCATTTTGACAGTTTTCCTTGTAAAACCGTTTGGAAACTGCTTATCGCCCTATAACTACCCACTTTTTTCATGATGGGTGACTTGCCAAGGAACTGCTTATAACCGCTGCAACTTCTCCCATTAGGTAACTGCTTGCTACTGGGATTCTTGGGTCGTGGAAAGTAATATGACTCCGCATAATTATCTTGATAAACACAACGACAATACGTTACATTCGCCCAGGTCTTGAGCGTTCCGTGAGTTTCGGCGTTAATGGGTTCGCCCAGATCTTTGAGCGTTTCGCAAGCTTGGGCGATGATGGGCTTCCACTACAAATTCCGTCTTGGACCTTTTATATGACTTCGTATGGACCCAACCTTTGGATTCCCTAATTGGGCTTCTCTTGCTAGACCACTTAATAGAGCCTCATTTTTGTGTGTCAACAATTACTCTCTAATATGACAAAATTAATATTCAATTATTAATCTTTTGCCATATTCATTCTTTATGCTTTCCTGCGCTACCTGAGAAAGGCGGCGAATCCCAATCATTACCTTGTTTGGCAGTGACCTTCCATATCCCTACAAATGTGTATTATCACACAACATCTATTAAACACAAAAACATGCCACTTCTTCGCGCCATTTTACCCTACGTTCTGTCTCACTTATACATAGAATTTTCTTCTATCTGTTCGTCTTCTCACATGAAAAGAACATATTTATTTAAATATTTACCATTGATGAACCTCACATGCTTCGTGCCATCTAAATTTTCTAAATGGTATGCTCCATTGAGCAACACACTTTTCACTTTGTATGGTCCTTCCGAATTGGGTGACCATTTACCATACTTTAGATCTTTACTATCCAAAAGGAGTATTGTCTTCCACACGAAATCGCCCAAGTTAAAAGACTTGGCTATAACTTTTTGTTATAGAATTTAGCCATTTTTCATTTTTGAACCTGCAATCTATCTAGGACGTCCAATTTTAATTCGTCCAATTCCAATAAATTTTGGACTAGTGATTCTGCGTGTTCACCATCTCTTAAATTATTTTGCAAGCTTACTTTGATCGACTGCACGTTAATTTTCATAGGTAACACCGCTTCTTGTCCATAAGTAAGTTGAAAAGGGGTTACTTTGGTACTTGAACGTGGTGACGCTTTATAAGCCCATAAGGCTTTATTTAAACATTCATGCCAATTTCTGGCATTTTCATTTATCATTTTCCTTATGATATTTTTTAGAATCTTATTGGAAGATTCTGCTTGTCCATTCGATTGAGCGTAATAATGTGTGAAGTTCACTAGCTTAACTCCAAACTCGCTCAAGAATTCATTCACTTGATCTTCATTTAAAGAAGTTCCAAGATCCATCATTATAGTTTGTGGTATCCCAAATTTATAAATAATGTGGTCACAAATAAATTCTATAATATTTTTCTGAAAAATTTCTTTTAAATGTATTGCTTCTACCCATTTAGTAAAGAAATTAGTAGCAACTATTATAAATGTATGTTGTTTGGACAATGGGGGATAAATCTTTTCTATCAGATCTATTGCCCAACCCTTGAACATCCAATATTTAATAATGGGTGTCATTTCTCTTACTGACGCTCTTTGTATTGGACCATGCATTTGGCACACTAAACAACCTTTTGCATACTGAACACACGATTCTTCCATTTTGGGTCAAAAGTATCCACTCCTAACAATTAACTTCTCATTATTTGGCCGGCTTGATGGGTTCCACATATTCCTTTATATACTTCAGCCATGATTGTTTTGGCCTCTTACAAACTTACACCTTTTAATAACATGCCATCTGATCGTTTCTTGAATAGCTCTTCGTCTATTAGTACGTAATTTAATGAGCATAGCCTAATTTTCCTATTACTCTCTTTGCCAGGTTCGTTCAAGAATCCTTTTATTTCCGCCCTCCAATTTAATGTGTCTCCATTTTGTATGTAGTGAACATCAATCTTTATTGCCCTCAATTGCATGACGGGCAATATCACCCCCATATTCACAAGTAGATCCCCAATTTAGTACATTTGAATAACCCGAAGCAATTTGGGCTAATTCATTTGCCAAATCATTATACATCCTGTTAACGTATTGAAGTTCTACCTGATCAAATTCTTCCAATAATTTCAGGGCGATTTCATATTGACTCATGACAGAATCACTTTGGCCTTTAAAATCACCAATCAATTGGTAAATTACCAATTGGGAATCGCCTTTAACAATTACAATTTTTGTTCCCAACTCTATTAATAGTTCTAAATGTACAATTAACACTTCGTATTCAGCTTGATTATTGGTACACATTCTGCTCAAAGTGAAAGCAAACTTATAATAAACCCCTAAGGGGTTTATCAAAACTATCCCTACCCTTGTACCTCTGGAAGTTTTTGATCCATCAAAGTATAAAACCTAAGGCTTTAATTCAAACGAATCGATTTCCAACACAATGACTTTTGGCATGTCAAGGCATGGATGATCGGCAAAAAAGTTAGCAAATGCTTGATTTTTAACTACCTTTTGGAGTATATACTGTATTTCAAATTTTGACAATACCAGAGTCCAAAGGCCTATTTTTTGATGTAAAATAGGGCGAGAAAACATATACTTAACCAAATTTACTTTAGAAATTAAATAAACAGTTACAGGTCGTAATAAGCCCTTAATTTTGTACATGTAAAATACAAAGTCAGACATGGCTTCTCAATAACAGAGTAATTACATTCACATTTCACTAACTGCCTACTCAAATAATAAATCGTCATTTCTTCACCAAATTGGTCTTCTTGCTCGACCATTCCATCTATTGATTCTTGTTCAGCCGATATGTATACTTTCATTGGCCGTCCTTGGATATGTGATACTAACACAGGTGGCTTGACAAATATGCCCTCAGGCCATCGAAAGCCTTTTGATGTTCTTCCTTTCAGACGAACTTGTCCTAATTTTTCAGCTTTTAAATAGGCGAAAAAGCTTTCGTTCGCCCTGCACAGTTAGAGATAAAACGCCTTAAAAGTTTATTTGACCTAGAAACCTTTGCAACTCCTTCTTGTTCTCAGGTGTCTTAGCCTCTAAGATGACTTTTGCTTTATTTTTATCAAATTCAATCCCTCTTTCATGCATTAAAAATTCAAGGAAATTTCCCACATTAACACTAAAAGCACATTTCAATGGATTCAATTTTAGTTTGTATTGCCTTATTCGCTCAAATGAGCATCTTAATTGTTCAAAATGGTCCTCTTCTTTAATAGACTTGACCAATATGTCATCTACATAAATTTCAACAAATTTGCCTATTATGTCGTGAAAAATTAGATTTATTGTCCTTTAATAGGTTGCCCCTACATTTTTCAAGCCGAAAGGTATAACTACCCATTCAGAACATCCTAAAGACTCAGGGCATTTAAAGACAATTTTATGTACATCTTCCTCAACTATATAAATTTGATTGTATCCTGAGTATTCGTCCATAAAAGAATACATTACATGTCCGGCAGTTGAATCTATTAAGGAATCTACTGTAGGCATTGTATATTCTTCTTTGGGCGTTGCTAAGTTTAAATTCCTAAAATCTATGCACACCCTGATATTACCATTCTTTTTTAACACTGGTACGATATTAGACAACCATTCAACATATCTGACTGTTCTAATAAAGCATGCCTTTAATAATCGCTATATTTCTTTCTTTACTTCAGGCAACACATTAGGAGCAAAGCGTCTAGGAGGTTGTTTATGATGTTTATAATTTGGTTTAGTTGATAATCTATGTTCTATCAGACTTTTATCTAAATCAGGCATATGTTCATACTCCCAAACAAAACAATCTTTATACTCCTTTAATAAAGTGATTAATTTACTACTGACCTCTTGATCAAGCGCTTGGCTGATAAATGTCGGATGATCAACCCTTGTGTCGCCGATGTTCACATTTGTCAAAGGGTCTTGTGCTTGAGCATATCCAGGTTTTATGATCCTCATTACTTTACCGTCTAGCTTCTTTGCAGGCGTTCCATCTTCTAAGCAATTCACCTTGTTGATGTCTCGGCCAATACTCTGTTCCAATTCGAACACCGCTAACTTGTTTCTCAACATTTTTAGTGCCGCTTCTTCTTTTGTCTTTTCTTTACATACCTCATTGAAAGTCATTAATTTGGTTTTGAAGGCCTGAATATTGACCATTTTTTCTTGCTGTTGACGGCTCATTAAAGTTCATTGATTATTTTTTTGCCAATCATTGGCTCTTCAAGGGCCATTATGTTTGGCTTCATTTGATTGAATATTTCAGAAATTGTATCCACTAAAAATGGCTCTTCGCTCTGTGCGACAATTTGAGTCTCTTCTCCATCCTGAACTACCCTGACGGTCCTTAATTTCCTTCATACATGAACCTTTCTACTGAGTTTGCTTCTGCAACAAAGGGCC
>CAIGRB010098490.1:53243-65813 GCA_903798255.1 Fraxinus quadrangulata
GTAATTCTAAAATTTGACAAGAAAATAAAGGAATTGAAAATTACATATTTCTCTGTTCGAGATTTGATTGATCTGATCCTTTCATTCTATGTCTTCCGTCTCTTTTATAATCCTTGTGACAATTTTCCTTCTAAAACTGTTTGGAAACTGCTTGTAGCCCTATAACTACCCACTTTCTTCATAATGGGTGACTTGTCAATGAATTGCTTATAACCGCTGTCACTTCTCTCATTAGGTAACTGCTTGCGACCGGGATTCTCAGGCCGTGGAAAGTAATATGACTCTGCATAATTATCTTGATAAACACAACGACAATACGTTATATTCGCCTAGGTCTTGAATATTCGCCCGAATCTTGGATGTTGATGGGCTTGCCCAGATCTTTTGAGCGTTTCGCAAGCTTGGGCAATGATGGACTTCCACTACATAATTCCGTCTTGGACCTTTTACATGACTTCGTATGGACCTAACTTTCGGATTCCCTAATTGGGCTTCTCTTGTTGGACCACTTAATTGTGCCTCATTTTTGTGTGTCAACAGTATTTCATCAAACATTCCATATGGCCGTAAACACTCATTGTTGACAACTACTTTGACAACCAATGTGCTGCCAAGATCTCAATCATTGATTTCAAAAATTATTTTTTAAATTAATGAATATAATGTTTGACAAGTTATAGGTTGTGAACAAAATTGCAAATCGAATTGCACAAGTAGCATGACTTGAGAGAATGTGGGTGTGTGTGTAATAAGCATCGTTACTTATTTTATGTTAAGTACTGATGACTTGTGATGAAAATTCATCAATATATATGATTTGTATTTCAAATTTTATTGTCGATTCAACTAACTTCTTATATTTTAGATGGAAAAAATCAATTGAAAACATAAAATGCTTGTAATTATGACATATCTTATAAGTTCTAAAAGGGTGAATTAGCATTGAGCTAAAAACATAAGGACCATTATAAAGTATACCAAAACTGAAGGGGCCAAATTCAAGTCTTCCCTTGGGAGGGTTGACTTTAAGACAATATAGTACTGTTAGCGCACGACATTGCTATAAATGGTCAGAAATTAAAATTGTTTTCTTATTTAGTTTTGTTCAAAGCAAGCTTACATAATTCGGTCGAGGACACCAATTCACGCGTTATCATTTGAAAACACATAAGAGGTTGTTGAGCAGCCCCCTCTCTTCCAAATATAAAGAATAAAAGTAATTAAATAAATTGTAATGAGAGTTGATCTATGTAGTTTACCCACACATGAACACAAGAATTCTATCAATTTAATTTCTCTGAAGTTTGCATAAAGGTGTAGACATAAATAAATTGATTAGAATAACTTCGATCTTGACATTCTAAATAATTTTTCAAAGGTTTGAATTCAGAAAATAATTGCTTTCGATAATCTATTTTTATTATTATTAATGACTTATTTATCACAATAAAACCTAACGTGCAGCCATCTCAAATTCTGACTCACGAGATTTTTCAAATGAGAAAAAATGAGTAAATTGTCTTGGCGATGTAAAATAAACAAGTATAATATCTTATTGCCATTCAATATTTCGACGCCACTAAAATTATATTTTAATGTCAGTCAACTGACAAAAATTAATTCAACACAATCCATGGCGATAAATTACATTTTTTTTTACATTATTATATGCTACTAGTCACATCATTTAAGGTGGAATTTTATGGATATGTTCAAGTATTATCCTTCATATTATATTACATGATAAGAACCTGGAATATGATGGTAATTGGATGTTTATTACACTGGAGTTAACCATTGGACCACTACATTTGATAGGAGTAGAATAAAATAAATATTATTTTGTTGAAAACGAAAACATTAAGTTAGAATATTTAAATTTTTTTTATGACTGACTAATTAATTAGTCACCATGGATGTGATGGTCAAACAATCTTTTTGCTTTTACAACTCTGCTACCTGTACAATTTTTTTGACAAAAAAAGTCATGTACATGCTTTTCCTTCACAGATGTTTTAAGGTGCTGCAATGATTGGATCTTTTTTTGTTTTTTTTTCCGTCCAATGAAATGATGCCAACAGTAATCTGTGAAGGAATTTTGTGAACAAATTCTGTACATGTAACATGATTCTTTTTTGACAAATTTTTTGATAGATGTTGAGGTGGCATGCACCTCAGCCCTTGATTTGAACTTTCTCAAAAATAGTTCTATACAAGTAGTTTAATTCTTGTTTTTAATTGTCAGACAACTTTCAAGATTAAGAGTTGAGACTTTGAATTTAGAATTATGGCATGTGAGGCATAATGTCATCTGTGTGGAAAACAAACTAAGGTCAGGCCTAAGAAAAATTACAAAGTATGTGCACTTAAAATCGGGGATATATATCTGATTGGTCACTTAACTTTGTAAAAAGTTTTCGAAGGTCATTGAACTTCAAAAGTTTCCATGTTAGTTACCAAACTTTAAAAAATATAATATTATCTATCATTGAGAATTTCAAAAAATTTCCCGCTAATTACTGAACTTAATAAAATGTAATCTTATCTATCACTGTGTTTGCTAACTCCTCTAAGATCAAAGAAAGTTAAAAAAAACAAAAAAATAAATAAATAAAAGATTGATAAATTATCTAATTGGTCACTGAACTTTGAGTAAAGTTTTGAAGAGGTCGCTGAAATTCAAAAATTTCCCCTTTAATCACTAAACTTTACAAAACGAAATCTCATACATCATTCGGTAATATATGAGATTACATTTTGTAAATTTCAGTGATTAATGAGAAAACTTTTGAAGCTTAGTAACCATTTGAAAACCTCATGTAAAGTTCAGTAGCCAATCAGGTAATTATCCCCTTAAAATATAGCCTAGGATCGAAGTAAAACTTACCCTTGTTGAGTTGATTAATTGAGGTGGCATAATAAGATTACAATTTGACTTGAATATAGATTTTACGTAAAAATAAATAAAAAGAAGTTACATGTTATCTGGTAAATTAGAAAGAAAAATATGTTAAATTAATATTAAAAATTATAAAAGAAAACCTTTAAAATCGGGCATTTAGATATATCTAATACAATGTACTAAATATGCTCGTTCGATAGATTTAAGTAGAAGTAAATAAAAACAATACCAACTAAATTACTTAAATCCATTTTTACACTGTCATTCATTTGAATATGTAATTAAAAAATAAAAAATAAAAAAATCTGAAAACAGTATGATGAGAAGGTTGAACATGTTGGAACAAAATTATATATTAAAAATTTTGAACCTTTGTGATGTTGAGTTTAATTATTATTTAAGTTGTAAAGTTGTAGCCTTTCATTATGAAGATTTAGAAGATTTAACAATTTTGTTCCAATATATAGTAATCTTTCATAAAATAGCCCATATTACACCTTTTTTTCTTTTCTTCTTTTTACTAGGAACCGTGTTGATATATAACTGAGAATTATTAGTTTATTTTAGGTGGTTGTGCACGACGAAGATAAGTTTTCGATGAGTGACTAATATTTGTACTCCTTCTAGATAGGGGATTATTGAGGGCAGTAGCGTTTGAAGTAAGTTGTGAATAAATCATTTCGAGGACGCAAGGTCTACTTATAAATAATAAGTGACACGCATAGTAATGTGGCAAGGTGTCAACTAGCGCTGCTCACTGTGCAAGGCATGATCGTCGAGTATTTGAATACAACTCGATCGACCATAATGTCAGTATGCCCCCAGACGACCACCTTACTTGGATGTTTAGCTAGTCCGCATCATTAGAATCCCTACTCGCGAGTCAATTGTACTATTACTCGTGAGTATGTCAATGGCCACAGGCCTCGCTTGTCGGACTTCCTCCAGCTATTTGGTTGAATGCTTACAGTTGGTCAATAATGCATCGATTACATTAAAAAAATTTAGACTGATGAATTGCACTTTTACCTTGCTGACAGTTAAATAAAAAAGTTTACCTTGAAGGGATATTGAATCCACTGTAAGAAAATAATCTCCATACATTGACTGTAATATCGTAGTATCGAAATCATTTAAGAATTTTTCAATGCCATGATTTAATAGAATTTTGAGATTTCTTCACTTCGTTTAAATAATTAAATTGCACGATACGTGAACTCGAAGCCCCTCCCAACACAAAGTTCGGACAAATCCGTCTTGCGCAAAACAAAGAAGAGATGAATTTCTAAGAACAATCCTTCGAAGATCAGTTAAAAAAATTTTATGATGTCAAAAATGCAAAGTAGGAAATAAATGGAAAATTCAGCTCGATGAGGTAACTCAATCAAAGAATATAAAATCATTTCTGTTAATTGTTGATGAACTATCAAGTATATGCCCTTTCAAGTGTTTAACTAAACAGTCTTGATCTTCCGCTTCCTGAACTGCATAAAAACTTCACATCGCGACGCGACAAGACAACCTTAGTTACGGTTCTCGATCATTTTAAAGAATCATAACTAAGGTTCTCTCGTCAAGTCAACAATGAAAAATTTTTATTCTCCTCGCTGGAGCAAGAAATCAATTCTATTTAACTTTATTGCCATATGAAGATTTAGTTTTTCTACAATTTCTACGCATTAATTAAGCAAAATAGATAAAAAAAAACCTATGAGTTTTCTACAGCACTTTGATCCGAACAAGTATCTTTAGAAATTAACAATTTTTTGATGGACTCATTTTTTTCTCGTTATTTTGAGAAAATGGGAAAGAACAATCACAACAGCCATTTGATCATAGATGGTCACTAGGACAATGGAGAATTATTGGACTAGCAATATAAAAAAGTTTGCAGTCATTTCAGTTATCATAGTTACTGTGTTAGACACATTTATAATACAAAAATAAGATGTTTATTTACATTTACATGTTTTTTCAACACTTTGATTTGTTAGAATTTTGGAATTTCTTCACTTTGTCGTAAAATAACTGAACTGAACTGAACGAGATGTGAACTCAAAACCCCTCCCAACGGAAACTGAGGTCCAAAATACGACATGAACAAAACAAAGAAAAGTCGATTTTCCAGGAACAATTCTTCGAATATCAGTTTTAAAAATTTTATGTTGTAAGAAATGTAGAGGAGGAAATATATGGAAAATTCAACACCTTGATTTGATAAAATTTTGTGATTTCTTTATTTTGTTGCTAATGACTGAATTGTATGAGATTTGCACGTGAAACCCTCCGAATAGAAACTAAGGACCAAATTCGTCGTTAGCAAAACTAAGAAAAGATGAATTTCAAGAACAATTCTTCGAATATCAGTTCTATTTTTTTTTTTGGCTGTAAGAAATGCAGAGAAGGAAATATATGGAAAATTAATCTATGTAAGGTAACTCAACTTAGTCTGAAACAATAAAAGAATATAAAATTATCTTAAATTTTTGTCGTACCATCATCTTAGGCCCTTTGAAGTTTTAAAACATACATAAATAACTAATTGTAATCCTCATTTATTAGGAAGATTGTAGTTTTCTACGGATTACTATCCATTAATTAAAGCAAAATAGGATTTTTTTTTTCTTTTTTTTTTTTTTGATAAACCTTTTACTTTTCGATAATTTTTCGATCCGAATAGGTATATTTGAAAACTAGCAATTTGTTGATTAACTAATTTTGCTGTAAATAATTGAATTGCACGCGAAATGCCTCCCGTAGAAACTGAGGACCAACTATTTGTTGATCAACTATTTCGTTAATCAACTAATTTTTTTTCTCTCTCTTATGTATTTTGGAAAAATGGAAAGAAAAACCGGAACAGCCATTTGTTGAATTACTTCAAAGTTTCTGCTCACACATACACAATTGAAGAGGACACGAATGAACTCTTTTCATTGAATACTCAAGTATACAGTGCGCGATCATTAACAAATTTGAGGCACAGGAGTTGCTTAAACTGTTAAAAAAAGTTTACCCTCATTTTCTTCTAGTTTTAGCTATGGCAAATTCCTCAACTATTTTAACTATGGCAGAAGGTTGTTTCAAAACGAGGGGTTGTATCGTTAATTTCGAGTTCCTAAAAAATCACTCGTATATTATTTGGTGTCTGAATCACCATCATTTAACATTTGGGTAGTGTCACATAGCGCATGAGCAGTGATATGAGGATCTTTGTGTTTTAGGTCCATGTAGAAAAGAAGAGAATCGTCATTTGTAATCATTATACGGCCATGTTTCTATCAACATCATACTAAATTTCAGACGAGTCCTCCTCTTATCCATCTTAACTTTACTGATATCATGTCAACAAGATCGACATACACAAGGAGTCCAAAGGTATCCTTACCGAAAACTATAAACACATTCTTCATCCAATAGAAACAGATAACATCGTTCGTCAACCATAATGAATTACCATAATGAATTGTAAAATAAAGGCAGTATTAAGCACTCGATTGTGGGATAAGTTCAGAAACCAAGTCCTCAATCGATATAATAACTGATGCATCAAAATATATTCAGCATAGTCATTAATTAAGACCAAAATCTAAAAAAACAGAGACATTTTTCAGACTGAGATCCGACTATTTAAATAGATCACCCCATCAATCATTGATAGGTAATTAGAAATTCCTCAATTGTTATATTAAATCATATATTGATAAATTATCTCGATTTCTGGAAAATTTGAATACAATAAGAACACCAACAAATCTGAATTCAAGAAGAACACACAATCTTCAGCAATAGTTGTCCTTTACCACGAACTAAAAAGAAACGGATGAACATATCCAATTAAACATTTCTTCCACCACGTTGTATAGCACAGTTTTCATTAAATTTCGAATTAACATTTCATATGTTATTCATAGTGTAGAAATTATTTGAGATTTTTTAGCACCTTGATTTGATTTGTTTTTAAAACCGAATTGCACGAGATTTGTGCACGAAACGCCACCCAACAGAAACTTAGAACAAAAGTTCATCACTGTTAAAAAATATATGGTTATTTTGTTTTATTATTTATTAAGGGTAGAATAGTCTTTTTAGTTTCTTTTGTTTAGCCTATATATAGTCTCTTCGTATTTATGTTAAATTATGTTTTTGTATTCAATTTCATTATGCAGTATCAATGAAACTCAAGCATCTTATTCTTTTTCTTTATTTTCTTTGGATTGTGTAACAATCACGAGCGGAAAAAAATAAAAAATGGGAGAGATGGATTTCCTAGAACAATTCTTCAAAGATCAGTTTAAAACTTTTTTTTATTTGCTCCAGAAATGCAAAGGAGGAAATATATTGAAAATTCAATACGAAAAGATAACTCAGTCTTATGCAATAAAATAGTATGAAAGTATCTTTCTTAATTAAATTGTCATCCTGATAATTGTGAAGATTTAGTTTTCCTGAAGATTTCTATCCATTAAATAAAGTAAAATAGATAACAATATGATGAACTTGTGAGCTTAATGCAGTTTTCAATCCGAATAGGTATTTTTAGAAATTAGCAATTTGTTGGACTTATTTTTTTTTCCCACTATTTTGAGAAAAAAAAAGAAAAGAACAATCACAGCAGCCATTTGTTGACAGGGTCACTAATATAATGGAGAATTACGGGGCAGCAATATAAAAAACTTCAGAGTCATTTCAGTTACAATGACTGCTATGCTAGACATGTTGATAATACAAAAATAAGATGTTGATTTGCGTTTACATGTGCTCGCTCCAGACACAGTGGACGAGGAAGTGGATGAATGTTCATTGCATCATTTAATATAATGTGCTCCATCATTAACAAATTCGAGCCTTAGGAATTGTGTTTTGACCCTGCTGACTGCGAGGTGGATCACTTATATCCACTTGACACGTGAGTATTTGTCTTGAGCATTATAAAAGGATTGTACTAGTTGATGTGTATTATGGATCATAAATTAAATCCTATAGTTGGATTTAATCTTATGCACATACTAGTCCTATCTCTTTCATAGTACAATATTTGAATTTGAATTCAAATAATTCTTTGGCTCTATAATTACAAGACTTCTTAACCTTATTTCACTTGGACTTGGCATAACATAGAGAGAAAGCATAAAGAGGTAATCAAGTGGGAGAAGTTCATATCTCCAGTAAAATTCTTGGTGGCTTCCGGCGGACTTATCTCTCGGTATATCCATTGTCATTTTTAAGGACGACGGTGCATGATTCGGTGTAGCAAAAATTTGAGCTCAACATCATAGACACTCCATTAGTATTGTTAAAGAAGCTTTGAGTCTTTTTGGTTTAGTTTTACACTTTGAAAGTTTATATTTCTACATTGTAGTTGTAATAATTATTTGTTCACTACTTTGTAAACTCTACAAATGGTATCAAAGTTCACTACTTTGTAAACTCTACAAATGGTATCAAAGCTTAGGGTAGTGGTATAAAGTGTTAAAGCAACCTCAAAATTCGATTGGAAGTTGACAGGGATCGGGTTTTGTCGAAAGCTAGTAAACCCGAATTTTAAACCCATTTTTCGAAAAAACCACGCACTTGGTGGACGAATGGTGACCACCACCACCAAACTCCAGACGACAAGTAAAAGCTGTCAGTGCAGCTCGTGAGACATATGCATTGACGGTGGAGGCAACGGGTGAGCATCGTGCGCAGAGGACAAGGCGCTCGTGAGGGCGTGTGGAGGAATCAGTCGGAGGTGATAAAATACAGTTTGTTCCTTGAGACATTTCTGATCTCCTGTTGGTGTTGGATTTCAGTTTGGTGCACTGTGAAAGCAGATATAGCCTCATGCAGAAATGTGAAGTAGAGAAAGCTTTTCCGTTGGCGGCTTGGTGATGTTTATTGGGATTGCAGCAGCTGTTGGACAACTTAGGGCAGTGACTCGAGGCCCTAGATTGTTAAAGATTTGCATCTCTCCTTAAAATACGAACCAACATAATGGTTCGCTAGATTTCCATGTTCTTACACCCTCTCGATTTTACAATTGATATATTATTATTTGCTATCATATTGTTATTTGATTCTTGTGATATTACTTATATGTTACTTGTTATGATATCATTGCTTGTGTCATCTTGAAAAGTAATTTATACATAAATTGGTTTGAGCTTGCATTTATATTACCATGGCCTCTTGAGTTGAATTGGCGCAATTCAATGGTAAGGGAGATTATTCCATTTGGAAGCAAAAAATGAAAGCTATTTTAATCTAACAAAAAGTTTCTAAAGCTCTTGACAACCCGAAAAAATATCTTGATGCATTAAAAGCTAAATTAGATGAAATTATTGAGATGAATGAAATTGCACATAGTTTGATTATATTGCATTTATCTGATGATACGTTAGAACAAGTTGAACAACATAAGACTGCGAAAGAGTTGTGGGAAATACTTGACAAGCTATTTTTGGAAAAATCTCTTCTAAACAAAATACATTTGCTTCAAAAACTTTTTAGTTTTAAGCTAGAACCGGGAGAGAATCTTGAATCCAATTTGTGTGACTTTATCAGACTCGTCAAGTGTTTGGCCCACAATGATAAGAAATTTGATAATGAGTATCTAGCGGTTATACTTTTAAATGCTGCCTGAATACTATAGAGATATTAGGAATGCTATCACTTATGCTAAGAATAATTTGACCCAAGATACTGCGACTTATGCTTTGAGGACTAGGGAGCTAGAGCTTAAAAAAGAGTTGAAGGGTAGCTCGAGAGGAGAGAGTTTGTTTGTTAGAGGGAGGAATGAGATGAGAGAGAACTACTTTCAAAGTAAGAAGGGCAGAGGGAAATCGAATAGTAAGTCTAAGTCTAGAGATAAGAGTGGTAAGAAATGCTTTCTACGTGTTAAGTTAGAAATTAGAAATTTGTTGGTCTACAAATTTTTTTCCTGCTATTTTTAGAAAATGGGAAAGAACAATTTCAACAGCCATTTGCAGGGAGGGTCACTAGGACAATGGAGAATTACAAGGCTGGCAATATAAAATAAGTTCGTAGTTGTTTCAGTTACAATAGCTGCTATACTAGACACACAGATAATTCGTTTATGTTCACAGATCACATTTCTGCTCACCATACACAGTTGACGATGGCTGGATGAACACTTTTCATTGACTAATCAACTATATTGCACACCATCATTAACAAATTTGAGCCTATGGAATAGTGTTTTTACCCTACGTCAACAATATAAAAAGTTTACCTCCAGGGACTTTGAATCCAGGGCAAGAAAATCATACCCATAAATTAACAGCAATAATATGGTGAAGAAATTATTTGAGATTTTTTCAACAATTTATTCACTTCGTAGTAAATAAATGAACTGCACGAGACTTGCACGCGATAAGGTAACAAAGGAGATGGATTTCCAAGAAGAATTCTTCGAAGATCAGTTTAAAAGTAAAAAATTGTTGTAAAAATGTGAAGGAGGAAATATACGGAAAATTCAACCCGATAACTAACTTGTCATCCTGATTTATTGGGAAGATTTAGTTTTCTACAGATTTCTATCCATTAATTAAAGTAAAATAGACAAAAATCTGAAAAACTCGTGTGTTTAATACTATTTTTCGATCCAAATAGGTATCTTCAATTTGTTGTTGCATCATCAAGTATATTGCGCTCCGCCATTAACAAATTTGAGACTGCATTTTGACCTTGTTGATCGTTATAAAAAAGTTGACCATACAGGGATGCCGAATCCTAGGTAAACAAATCAACGCCACATATTAATTGCAATAAGCTAGTGTAGAAGTTATTTCCGAGTTTTTCAACACCTAGATTTGTTAGAATTTTGTGATTTCATCGCTTTATTGTAAATAATCGTCTTGCACGAGATTTGCACGTGAAACTCCCAATAGAAACCGATGACCAAATTCATTCAACCTAATAAGGTAAGTCAGTCTGAAAAGATAGAAGAACATAAAAGTATCTCACCTTATGTACCATCAATCATAATAGTGCCTTCGAAGTTTTTAAAATGCATAAATAATTAATTTCTCATCCTGAGAGAAAACAAATTGGTAGTAATCTTCAGAAAACAAAGTTAGGTAAGAATTAAGAGTTGTAGCAGAATCAAAATCGGAATTTATGTTATAAGTTATTGCATTGCACAAGACTTGCACACTATACCCTTCAGAATAGAAACTGAGGACCAAAATTTCGCATGAGCCAAAAAAAAAAAAAAATGAAAAAAGATGAATTTCGAAGAAATTTTCTTCAAATATCAGTTTTAAACTTTTTTATGTCAGAAATGCAAAAGGAAGAAATTCAACGCGATAAGGTAACTCAGTCCTAAACAATAAAAGAAAATGAAATTATCTCAGTTAATTACCATCAATCATAGGCCCTTTGAAGTTTTAAAAGTACATTAATGACTAATTTGTCATCTTGATTTATTAGGAATATTTTGTTTTCCATTGATTTCAATCCATTAAGTAAAATATATAACATTTTGATATACTTGTCTGCTCGCATATAACACAGTTGAAGAGGAGGCAGATGAACACTTTTCATGGACTGTACTCTGCACCATCATTAACAAATTTGAGCCTCAGGATTTGTGTTTTGAAAAAATGTTTACCTTATCAGAGGCTGAATACAGAGTAAGAAAACTATCCCCATATATTAACATCAATAGTATAAATTATTTTAGATTTTTTTGACACGATTATTTGATAGATTTCTTCACTTTGTTTTAAAAAACTGAGTTGCACAGATTTTTTTGTGTGTCCCAACAGAAACTTAGAACAAGAATTCAGCATGAGCAAAACAAATAAGAGATTGATTTCCATGAACAATTATTCAAAGATCAGTTTAAATTATACTTTGTATCAGAAATTTAGAGGAGGAAATATATTGAAAATTCCACACGAAAATGTAACTCAGTCTGTTGCAATAAAATAAAAATTATCTCCCTTAATATTCCGATGTACTTTCAATTATAGGCCTTTTAAGTATATAATTAACTTGTCATCCTGATTTAATTGTTGGGAAGATTTATTTTTCCTAAAGATTTCCATCCATTAATTAATGTAAAATAGATAAAAATTTGATGAACTTGTTATCCCAATAGGTATCTTCAGAAATTAGCAATTGTTAATGGACTAATTTTTTTCCTACTATTTTGAGAAATGGGACCAACCATTTGTTGAGAAGGTCGATAAAAACAACATAGAAATACAGGCCTACAATATTAAAAAGTTCACAATCATTTAAGGTATACTAGCTGCATGCTATGCTAGACACGTCGACAATAAAAATTAAGATGTTGATTTGTGCCTACAAATGTGCTCGACCCATACGCAGTTAACGAGACGTGGATGACCCCTATTCATTGCATCATCAAGTAGATGTGCTCCACCATTAACAAATTTGAGCCTCAGGAATAGCCTTTCGATGTTGAAAATATATGTTCATAATTGGTTTAGTTTGGCTCCTAAAGTTTCGCATAATTGATTTTTTATCCCTAGACTTTTCAATTATTAACAATTAACCCCTAAGGTTTTGTATTAATTAATTTTGACCCCTAAAATTTTGAATTATTAACCATTTGGCCCTTAAAGTTTCAAAATAAATAAAATAAAGTATTCTGCTTTTCAAATTTTGGTATAAAGACTCATTTGAGTATATATAAT
>CAIGRB010098490.1:69669-82492 GCA_903798255.1 Fraxinus quadrangulata
ATGAAGAAAGAGAAAAAAAATGAGAATGAGATTAAAGTGGATGTCAAATAGGAGCTATGTTAACTTGTTGATGATACAGAAATAAGCTTCTGCTCACACCATACAGAGTTAATGAGACATGGATGAACCCTATTCATTGTATCATCAAGCTTGTAGTGTGCTCCGCCATTAACAAATTTGAAACTCAGGAACTGCGCTTTGACACTTTTGACCGTTATAATAAAGTTGATCGTGTAGGGATGTTGAATCCAAGATAGTCTAATAACTAACTAATAAATTAAGGTTCTATTCCAACAAAAAATGGAAAGGACAATATACACAATAGGTAGAAAATGAGCTAAGATACGCACTTTAGATTAGCTATAGTAGCTATAAGACGAGAGGAGGATAGAATTAGCATTGATTGGGAAGGAAGAACTCAAAGGGGAAAATCAACCCCATATATTAATTACAAGAACCTCGTGTAGAAGTTGTTTCAAGTTTTTTCACACCCCTAGATTTGTTAGAATTTTGTGATTTTTTTTTTTTTTTTCACTTTTTGTAAATAGATGAATTGCACGAGATTTGCACGTGAAATTCTCGATAGAAACTGAGGACCAAAATTTGTCATGATTAAAATAAAGAAAGATGAATTTCCTAGAACATTTCTTCGAATATTAGTTTGAATTTATTATTATTATTTTTTTCTTGCTGTCAAAAATGCGAAGGAGGAAACATATGGAAAATTCAACAAAATAAGGTATTCAATTCTAAAATAATAAAAGAATATAAAAGTATCTCACTTTATTTTCTTATGTATCGTCAATTATAGGCCCTTTCTCTCCACTTTCACTAGCCGGAAACACCACCCAACCGCCGCCTTAGCCATCGGAAACCACCACCACCATATAGCCTTCCATCTCGTCGTCACCAAATAGCCGTCGTCACTGCCAAACTAGATATGGGAAGTGCACAATGAGAGGGAGCTGAAGCCCGAGCCCGCCAAGAGATTTCGGCTCTGAGTCCGTTTTCACCACCTTGAGGAGATCATTCTCCTGGTGGGCCAGCATCCCAACATTATGAGGACGGATCGAAATGTTGTTAAGGAGTTGACGGTGAAGTAAGGGGCACCCCACCCGTCAACCCGGTAGAGTGTGGCGAACTGAGCGAGCGCCCAGGTGGCAGGCATGGTAGTAAAGGCGACGACGGTGTTTATAGACGGAGGTTCATCGGAAGAAGAGAACACTTCCGAAGTTGGAAGAGCGCTTTCCCCAGCAAAGGCGTAGCCAGGAGGAGGCGCTACAGAAGCGTCTACAAAGCAAGCCAAGGCCGACATCTCTTTTCCATTCCTTGAAAAGAATCAGAAAATGAAAATTTCACAAAAATTAGAATTATTTTCACGATTTTTTAAGAATGATTTTGTAACAACAAAGGCATAGCCATCTATATCCCAAAAATCCCCACGCCTAACGCTAAGAAGAAAATAATTTCAACACCACAAATTGAAAAAAAAAATGTATGAAAAATAAATCAGTAACAACTCTAAATCCATGTATTGCACCCCCACCATGGTGGTTTCCGGTGGCTAATGGGGGCGGTTGGGTGGTGTTTCCGACGAGTGAAAGTGGAGAGAAAGGGGATGATTTTTGTTTTTTTATTTTTGATTTTTTAATTATTTATTTGTATTTTATTGAAAAATTTGGTAGCATGGTTGTAATTTATTCTTTTTTTTTTTTCTGTTTTATTTAAACATGAGGGTATAATTGTCATTTTATTGAGAAAATGTATGAAAAGGACGATTTCCATAATGAAATGTGGAAATATGGGTGAAAATGCAAAAAATTGAAACGTTGGGACGCTTTGCACACTAAACTCCAGACGTAGTCCTCCTTGTGCTAATAACCCCTAAAGAAAATATCATTTGTACACTCCAAAGTGTACATTATACTTGACATTACCTTTGTTTTTAAAAAAATTGTTGGAGGGAAAACTTTTTTTTTTTTTTTAAATTGTGTCAAACTTGGTGTACAATTGATAAGTGTATTTTATACACTTATTTGAATCTAAAAATATAGATATTTAATAGTTCTTTTGAACAATTATAATCTAATTTATTGTATACTTCGTTTATTAGATGAAACTCGATAAAAGGAAGTGAAATTAAAAGAACAAAGCGAACATTGGCGAAAAAATAATAAGATCCAAAGTTTGAGTACTAAAGTGTAAATACTCAAAAATTATTTCAGACCTCACGATGAAGATTCGAGAATGCTAGAGATCAATTGGATGCAATTAGAAATCGGAGTGAAATGTGATCAAAATATGGAAACATATCAATTTTCAATCGCACAAGTATGTACCAGATTTTTAACACAAGATTAAAACCAATTTGTGACCTAGTAATCGTTCAAATTGGAAAAACACTATTTCAAGCAAAGTTATAGCCCTTTGAGTTATTTTTACAACTCAATTTGAATTGCCTCAATCGAATAGCGGAAGAGAAAGTTATGATAAAAATATTAAAAGAAGTGCTTCACTTGTCGCGCCACCAAATTCCATAAATACAAAGTTGCAACGCTGAGGTGCAACTTGGGTGTATCTAGGGCGCGTTTTTGGCCCGTTTTGAAGTCCAGAAAATCCTACATTCGACATAAACGTGAGGAGGAGTATAAATACAAGTTTTTGATACTTTTGAGGGAGATCTATAGACTGGGAGAGAAAAACAAATAATCATCAAGATCAAAGAGCAAAAGCTAGGGTTTAAAGACTTTTGAGGTTGAAAAAGATTTTTTGTGCAAGATTCAATTCTTTCCATGATCAAGATTTCAAAACCCGGCTATGAACTTTATACTTTTTTTTTTCATTATTATGAGTAATTAAATTCGTAGATAAGGCGAACAATATAACTTATGGGTAACCCTTTAATTTCTTTATTGAGGATTCTAGTTGTTCAAAGCATGTGTTGATTTTATTCATAAATATAATACTTTGAATTATTTGATCAATTATTCAATGATTTTGTGAAACTATTAGGAATCAAGATGTGAGTCTTAGATTTAGACCACATAGTAAAGTTCGATAATTTATTATAACGTGTATAGATATCTATACTAATGATTGCGATCATTACAAGACTTTTTAGAATTAATACTTCGTTTAACTAAGATTAATTCACATAGAAATATGAAATTGAATTAGTTAAATAAATTCAATGAGAACTTTTAATGAGTAAATTGAATACTTTAGGAAAAATCGACTGAACATTATCATAGCAATTAATCTTGATTAGCGAATTAAAATGAATCCATAGGTAAAATTGTAAGTCCTACCATCCATATTCATACTTTTAAAACCCAAATTCAATAAATTGTGTACGTTAGATAATTTAGTTTAGTTAGAATAATTTAAACACCAATAAAAAATCTTATTGTTTGTTTTCAATCAAATTACTAATTGTTAGATAATAGTTTTCATGGAAACGATATTCAAATTCACTGGTCCACTTTATTACTTGTTACGATCCGTACACATGCGGAATATGAAAAACCAACAAGAATTTGGTGTACATGAAGCATGATTGTAAAATCTTCCCAAAAATCAAGTGACACATTAGTTATTCAATCGAATCATGCTTGGTGTACATTTTGGTATGCACCCTTGTTTACACAATGCCACATGACATTATCTCATTTGACAGTTTAAAAAAAAAAATTATTTTTTCATCCAATGATTTTTTGAAAACAATCCATTTGTCAACAAGTGTATACAAAATGGTAAAGTCCAAGATTTTAATCTTTCAATATCCATTAATTAAAGTAAAATAACTATCATACCATCAATCATAGGCCATGAGAATGCTCAACTTTGTCGACAAGTTAACATGTTGTCGCAACACAGAGACTAAAAATGCAACGACAATCAGAGGAGAATAAATAGGTAATACTGAAAATACCAAAGACAGATGTTTTCGTTGGTCTTCACTAATTCACTTACTATATACATGTTATGTTAGTCTCTTTGGTATTATTTTTTTTCTTGTTAACGCTTACACCTGCATCAGAAAGCTTACATCCAATTCTAACAGAATGCAATCCAATATTTCCTTGTACGTGCTACTGAAAAATCAAGCTGAGAAGTAATTCATGTATTAGGTAACACTGGCTCAAATTCTTTGAGGACCAAGGGCTCATTCTTAATGGATATCATACAATTCTCTCTCTAGCTTATGGCCATTACAAGCGTTGTTTGCAATTGACATATTAACATACAATGGCAAAGGAAAAATCACTAAAAACCCTAGAGAACAATAGTAACAATTTCAGTACGTGCTCTATAACATTTCAGAGGAATTGCACCTGGCGTTCTTGGGAAAAGGGTCTAATGTATAATGGCCAAGCCTTCCTGTACGATACAAATTAAGCAATTTTGTAGCAACTCTACCATAATTCTCTTCATGATCAAATTCCTCAGGAAGATGAAGAACTCTCTGCAAAACTTTAAATTCGATTTCAATGAGGCGTGTCAGATCTTCCTCATTTTCCACATTACCAGCAAAAGATGAAATGGCCTCAAAAAGGGTTCGTCGAACATTGTTTACTATGAAATCCTGTACGAACAATCATCTATGCCAATTAGATCAACTAAATATGTAATGCTACGTAATTTTTATCTCATACTCATTTATGATAAATTGGTTAAGTCTAGTGTATCTTCGTTTGATGTAATTGAGGAAATATTACTCTTGTACCTGTGTGTGATCTGTTGGATATTGCCTTTCCTGTCTTTTGCCCAACTCCGAACTGGCAAGAATACTAGCTCCTTGATTAGTTGATGCTTGACCATTTTCAACGACCAACAACTTAACCCATTTCTTGTATTCGTCACTAAAGCTAAGGATAGAGAGAAAATACTGAGCAAGTTCTATTTCTCCAACCACACAATCTCTGATAGCTCCTGTTTTGGCCAAAAACAAATGAGACCCTTGGATGGAAGGCATGTATGTGTTTGTGTATAGGTCTGTGCATGCATGCGAGTGTCGTGTTTATTTCTAAATTATTTTCCCGTGAGGTGGAAAAATCGACTCTTGTTACTTGGCTTCCTTAGTACAAGCACAGAGAGAATGTTGTGTTGGTAAACATACCTGTTAAGGCTAAGTTGGAGCATACTCTATCATCAGTCACCTCGGGAGGCAAGACACCCGGGGTGTCCAAGACATAGATATTAGGATGGCTAGCTATCTGAAGTTGAAAACAGCTGCTTCAGTCCATGCTGGAAAAAAGTTTCGCGGGAACTTGGGAAATAATAAAGGAAGAAATATGCTAATGTTATGCAGCTTTGTCATGTTGATTTTAAGCCAAGTGAAATAGAAATAAGTTCGAAATCAGAAAACATAAGACAATGGCAAGCTGGAGCCAGAAAATCACCCTACTTTTTACCAGCCAAAAGAAGTAGGCCTGAGGAGTGAGGAATAACGGTCAAATTAATGATTATTAACAATAAAAATCTGGCTTGTTGCATTTGAAGAGTCTTCAAAAGAATTCACATGCTTCTCTGAATATCAAATAAATTTTAAAAATGCACGAGAAAAGAATTTCAGACCTTGAAGCTGGTAATATTTTTGGTTTCCCCTGGATATGGACTGATGACAGCATGCTTTAACTTCCCTTTCTCTTCAAAGTAATGAACATACAGCATGGATTTAGAAGCAGCACAAAATTTAACCCAGGAAAAGGGAGACGGAAATTTAGTAATTACATTTAGATGCAAAAGTACATGAAAAGAATTGTGTTCAACAAGATGGTAGTGGAAACGAATTAAGCACCTGCAGCACTGATCCTTCCAACCTGATGCAAAGCATTGGCTAATGCAGATTTGCCAACATTAGGAATGCCAACTAGCATTAACGTTATTGTATGACCAGAAATATCCAATTTCTTCAATTCCCTGACTCTGGCTTGTAGAAAGGTCAAGAACTGCAAGTTGTTAAAATTTCTATATATTACAGTTATGATCATGAAGTCAATTATCAAAAAGCTACTGATGCTGAATATCAGGATAAATACTTAGATATAAGATTCATAAAATAAAACATCAAGTCAAACAAGAGTAACAAACTTATTTACAGGATTGATCAGACATCATTTTAACCTTAATTTATACACGAACAGGAGTCAGCATGCTACAAGACTGTACAATTGTACAGCAAATTTGATAAATAGCTGCATGCGCTGTTTCACATCCATACAAATATAACTGATGTCATTTGAATCTATTCTTTATCTGAATCGGGACATGAGCATGCAACCAGCAACACAATTGAATTAATGAAATTATGGAAAGAACTTATCACATGCATTTTAGAGGTGGCAACTTGGCCCTCGTTGACACAACACGAGCTCTACTCGTGGCTCGCACGAGCCGAGTATATACTCTGCTCGGCACACAAGCTTTTTTTTTTTTTTGTTAAAACTTTTAATTTTTTTTAAAAAAACCCTCCTATTATTTGGGCTCGTGGGATGCAATTTAAACAGATGTAAAATTATACGTTTAGTTTAGTTATTGATCTGCCTCCTCAAAAACCTTCTTGAAGGTCAAGGTTGCGTTTTACTTTTATGATTTCAGTTTTGAATTCATTTTCTATTTTCTGTTTTGAGAGATTATTTTTAAGATTGTAGAAAATATGTTTGTTTCATCTGAAAAACAATTTCTCAAAAAAAAAAAAAAAATTAGAAAACAACCCGATCCGAAACACTATTAAGCAACCAACTATTATCAACAATGTTTAATTCAGAATAATTCACCATTAAAACAAGGGAATCAAGCAACTAACTATTGCAAAGTCTATCCTCATATATATTTTTTTAAAGAAAATCTCCATTAAAAAACTCTATCCACTAACAGTCCTAATTTGTAAATCAATTTCATTGATCTTTGCAATTGCTTTCCAGTTGGTGGTTGTGTGCAAAAGAAGACACATACCTCTAGGCCCCTTTTTCCCTTTCTCTGACAATGGTATTGTGTGCAAAGATAACCTAATGGAGGGCCCTCACCGGCGGCCACATGCCATTATGATTCCTTACCCTTACCAAGGTCAAATCAATCCCTTTGTGTATTTGGCCATGAAATTGGCATCACAAGGGTTCACAATCACCTTCGTCAATACCCAATCCATCCATTTTCGAATATCCAAAGCCAAAATGCAGAACAATAGTGAAGACATTTTCACCAAAGCGTGTGAATCCGGTCTGGATATTCGCTACGCAACGGTTTCCGAAGGCTTCCTGGTGGCCGGGTGGAGGACATCGCCGGAGAGGAGAGGTTGGAGAGGAGAGCAACCGTTTTTAACTTTTAGGGTTGAGTAGAGAAGACAAAGGGTTTTTATCTTTCAATTTCAATTTTAATTTAATTTGAGTGTTTTCAACTGAAAACACTCGAAACGTCAAAAATTCGTTTTGAGTTTTCTGTTATAAATTTTAAATAACATACCAAACGCATTTTGCGTGCTTTAGAATCCGAAAACGACAAACCAAACGCACCCTAACCTTTTTGAAGGTTTTTGATGAAGTAAAATCAATAGCTACACATATTTTTAATCATGATATGGATTAATGCCTGTAATCTTGTAATATAATTGTGGAGAGTAGAGTAGAAGAATTGTAGTGTAGATTTTGTTGTGAGAAGAGAGAGGAGATTGTAGAGAATAGAAGAGAGATCATAGATTTTGTTGTGAGAAAAATATTGTAGAATGAAGGGGTATTATAAATGGAAAAAAAAAAATCAGAGGACCATTCCATTTTAAAGTTTTGTACAAAACTAAAAAAAAGTGACCAATCAGTAAAAGTGACCATTTGGTCCGAGAAGCCCACGAGTCGAGCAGCTGCCACTTGGCTCCGGCTTGTCTTTGGACGAGCCCGAGAGCCAATGGCCGAGCTTTTACAAGCCAACGAGCCGCTCGACCCGTTTGCCACCTCTACATGCATTTCCAATTTTCACATCACGAAGTCAATAAGAGCTAAGATAGCTAGCTTCAGTCAAATTAACATGCACTTGAAAAGTTTGCAGACTTACCTCCTTAATATTCTCTTTATTATGGGAATTGACTCCAAAAACTTTACATTTCTTTTCCTCGAAAAACCTCATCCACTCCTGAGCAACAAGAAATCTAAGGTTTATATATATATATATATATAAACATGCATATCGAAAGTGTAATGTAGACTAAACTTAGACAATCTGAAAAGAAGGAAAATATGTAGCCCCATATGCAGAATGATATGCATTACTTAAGTATGATAAAATTTTAGATGGTCAACATTCATCCTCAACCTATATTTTAAAGAATTGCACAAGTCTAATGCAGTTTTAGTTTTTTAGAACCTTGCATTATATACATTTTTCCAGCCTACAGATTAAATTTTGTTAGTTGCATTTAAACAGATTTCTACGAGTATTGCAAGCCAGAAAGTTCAAGTTTCCTAGATCTTATGCAAAGGTCTGATAACAATAAAATCATTTTTATGCTTCGGTACATGTAGCTCACAATGTTGGGATGATTCTCCGAACACCTTTACCATGTTTCAACACTGAAAGATGAATATATATTCAGGAAAAGGCTGAAGAAAACATGGTCATGGGGATTGAGACTGATGTATAATGATAAGCCTGGAACATGTTTGCTGGTTCGTAGACAGCTTGTACTAGGAATGCCTTCCCTTTTGCTAATTCATTGATGATACTGGTTTATCAATAGAAGAAAACTCATATTGAGTTTGAAGAAAATAAATTGCATTCCACTAAATATGTAGCACTTTCTTGCCACCACCCCTGCGAAGAAAGTAGCATTATGTTATCACTTATCAAGTGATTGATGTGCAATTCACAATTGTCACAGAGGCAAACGGGACATGGGTTGTAAATCTTAACAGTTCCTGTAAATAGTATTATTACTCCCTTTTGCTAATTCATTAATGATACATATTTTCACAAAGAAGAAAGCTCAGTTTGAGTTTGAAGAAAATAAATTGCATTTTCCACAAAATATCTATCACTATTCTTATGTTGTTCCCTATTGCAATACGGTATCAAATAATTGATGTACAATTCATTCATCAAAGGTGGGAACCGGACATTCAGTTGTATATCCCAACAACTCCTGTGAATACTATTACAAAGAACTAAAAAGTGATTAACAAACGATCACCTTCGTTTGTGAGCGGTTTGCAAGGTCAGTCTTGTTTAGCACTATGATGCGCCTCAACGAAGGTGGAAATTTTGTCAGTTGCTCACATTCTGATGATAATGGAATCTAACACAGAAAACAAAAATAAGAAATATCACATCAGCATATTACTCGTCCGTCCTAAATTACAAAATAACATTTGAAGCATGTAAGAATTAAGAACCGAATACAGCTCCCTCTCATTGTTTAATTCATGTTGATTTCAACTATGACTAATCTTTACAGAGTAAATTCCTGGAAGCTCTATTCACCAGACAAATACCCGAACACCATATCATAAACTATCAACAAACAAGCCTGTTTCAGTCAGACATTTTAACAAGCAGTTGGTTTGCAATAAACACATTACATATGTGTCCATAGAAATCGCAGGTTTACCCTGGCATCACGGACTTCAATAATGAAATTGACCAACGGGATACGGTCAGCAATGGCGCGGGATGCAGCAGCCATGTGCGGAGTGTACCACCATTTTGAGCCTCTATTTCTTGCCACTTGTTTAACTGTTTTTCCTAACTTTTGAACTAGACTATCCATTGGCGCCAGATCATTCTAAGCCAAGGAGGATCTGCAGTTTTTGAGAAAAAAAAAATTCAAAAAAATAAAGTTGAGATAGTTAAGGTTCACCAGGAACAGGGGTGGAGCTAGGAATATTGTAAAGTGCGGGAACAATTTAATCAAATGTGGATGTGGTAAGTGATTAAGCAAAAGTATGTTGTGCGAGTGCAGGGAGGGCATGCCCAGAAAAAAGACAACAAATCAAGATAAGCAAACGAGTGGTATTGGGTGTCAGCATACATGGTTTACGTTGCATGGTTAGTACTACAGAATGCAATATCAAGTCCTCATGTGTGATAAAATGTTATGAAAAAAGAATTACCTCCTCAATTGACACACTAGCATCTTCAAGGGTACTCTGGATACATGATGAGACACCAAGTCCATTAGCTCTAGGATCAGTCATATGATAAGCATCACAATTTACTGCACCAGCCAAGTACTTAACAATTATCAGTGCATAGAAGCAATAATTTGAGGTAGTTCAAGCAGTTAAAATCGAGTAATTTGGCCCCAACAAACCAGGAGTTAGCCATGTCGAACATCATCTAAAATTTAAGTAGACACTTGTACAATATTTCAAGACCTTTCACTTTTAGCATTTAACCCAATTCAAGAAGACCAACCAACACTCAGAAATAGAAAACTGAAAACAATGTGAAGTGATAAATTCTTCAAAATTCAGACCCCCGAAACAAAAATCATTTGCCTGTGTTAAATTGAAATGAAGCAAACTTAAAATAATCATTTTTCTCATCTCAACCTATCAGTTATGAGGTATCAGAGGTGGAGGAGCCCATGTTCAAGCTGATAACAAAACCTTAATGCCGCAAATCCCATTTCATCAACAAAGAAATTTACACTTGTCTATTCAGCGCTCCACTTCCACCACGCCAATTCGCACACAATTCTCTTCACGGATAAAAATGTACTTAAATAGGGAAACTTAACTCGAATCAAAAATCAAAACCAAAGTTTATATCATTTAATCTAAATATTTCAATTAACAATCTATGACCAACCGATATAAAAAAGAAATAAGAAAAGATACGCCATCAGCAAAAATTCAAAATTCAAAATAACAAAGAAAACAAGTCTTTACAGAAATATTTTGATTTGGGCCCTGGGAGGAGAGAGACAAGAGTGAGAGGCGCCGGTGGTCGATGGTGGAAGGCGGTGAGAGAAGAGAGTGAGAGCTGAGGAGCCGGGCGGAGTAGCCAGTGGCGGAGGAATGAGATGAGTTGGATGGACTGCTCNGCACCAAAAATGGACTTAAATTTAATGAACCTTTATCTAGCCTACCATGGACAAATTCTACTTCTATAATTTTTATAGGGATGATGATACTGGCATTTAACCACAGGGTTAGCCTCCGTTTAGTAGACACTAAAATAAGATTTTTAGTAGATTTTGATAAAAGTAGATTGAATTCGTGATTGAAAAGTTAGAAGTCTTATAAAATATATGATTAAAATTAATTGTTTATTTTGATTTAAATTCCATTCAGAATTTTCAACGCCGATTAGTACATTTAGAAATTACATCGCAAATTACTATTGAATTTCAAATCTAAAATGGCAAATTGATCACTATGGAAATATACCAGATGAGTAGTCAAAAACGATATAGCTAACTAAAATGTCTCATTGTCGAACACTTTAAAGCTATTGTAGTATGTTTGAGTCACATTATTTTGAAAGAATATATTTTGGAATAGTAAATTGATAGAGAATGTGTGGTTGAAAAAGAAATAAAAGTTATTGATGTGATGAAAAATATTATTTTATTGAAGAATGTGTGGTTGAAAATGAGTAGAAGAATGTGAATGAAAAAATAATATGGCTCAAACAAGAGCTTCATATATAAAATTTATTTATACAAAAATCATATATTAATTCATCTATTTCATCTATATTCTCTCTCTAAATCATAATTACCCAAACTTAAAACCCTAATTTTATTCCTCTCTTCCCCGCCTGCTCTCTCTCTCTTCCCTCTTCCCCGCACAGCTGCCATCGGAGACGCAGTGGAGCTCGTCGATGCTGCAATCGACGGCCAACACTGCGAGCGACTATGCCGTGCGATGCTGCGGCGACGACTTTCCTTCGTGCACGAAAGTTCTTATTTTCTTTTTATTATTTTTGGTGTGGTGGTTGGGTATTGTGGGCTGTGGTGGTGTACGGTGGTTGGGTAATGTGCTATGTCCGATGGTGGAGCTGTCGCGGTGGTTGGGTGCGGTGTGGTTGGGCATGGTGTTGTGTGCGGTGGTTAGGTGCGTGCTATGTCTGGTGTGGTGGGTGCTGTATGTGGTTCTGTGTGTGTTAGTGTGGTGTTGTGTGCGGTGTAGTAGGTGTTGTGTGTGGTGACCGTGGTGTGTGCGGTGTGTAGTGGTTATTGTAGGGTGGTGTGGTGTTGTTTTAGCGGTGGTGACTGGTGGCATGTGCGGTGGTGTTGCTGGTGCGATGACAAGGGTGGTTGTGATGATTTTTGTTGGGAGTGTATTTGATCTAGTGGTGGTGGCTTTGTTGGTGGTGGGATAGTGTTTGTAACCAATTATTTGGTTGATTTGTGACCAAATATTGGTGGTGGATCGGGGTTGGTGGGTGGACTGTTTTGGTGTATGTGACTAATTATTAAAATGTGACCTTAAACTTTGATAATTTGTTACAAAGAAATAATGTGTGACCTAAAAAATTGTTAATATGTGACCGACAATTTGATAATTTGTGTCTGTCTAATTAATTGTGATCTATAAAATTTTTGAATTATGACCGTAAGATAATTTATGATATAAAATTTGTGATTTGTGACCAATGAATAATATGTGACTTATTAATTTGATAAATTTGTGACAGATGAATAAATTGTGAAGTATAAATTTTTGATTTGTGACCGATGAACAAATTGTGACTTATAAAAATTTTGAATTGTGATCGTAAAATAATTTGTAACATATAAATAAAAATTATGATTTGTGACCAATTATATGAAATTTGTAACCAAATTATATAGAATTGTGACCTTAATATATTTAATTAATAAAATATA
>CAIGRB010098501.1:0-11239 GCA_903798255.1 Fraxinus quadrangulata
ATTCCAAGAGAAAAATGCAGAAGTTCGGGGATCCACTGCCCACAAATACCGTTAAAAATCATATTAAATAACATAATACTAGCAGTTGCTAAAACAAATTAGACAAAGTACCAAAAGAGTTACTGAAATTATAAGGCCTTCAAACCGTATGCACCTTAACTGTTTTCAAAGCTTGCATAACTGACTAATGAAAATGCTAAGACGAACACATCTGCTCCACTGTAGCGTAAAGGCCTTAATCTATTGTAATCTTCTTGACTGCAAATATGATCAGCAGAAGAAAACAACAAAAATAGTTCTTCTTATTACAAAAGATTGAGACTTTCCTATATTAGTGGAAACAATTTCATAAGCTTACCAGCTATGTCCCAAAGGAGTAACTCCTAAGTTGACTGTAATTCCTTCAACTACCACATTTGCACTGAAGTCATCAAACACGGTTGGGATGTAATCCTAATTTTCCAACAAAAGTGAATGTAATTGATACATAATAGACAAAGATTCTATTCTAGTTACATAATCAAACTACGGAAATAATTTCACTAATTCTGGGATCCCTGTGATATTACAGAGATGATAGATAAATTTCCATATCATTAACAAGTTACAAACTAGGTCATGATTTATTAATTACAAATAGTCGGATGACCCAATTGAAGTTTCCGAAAAGATGAAGGACTAAAAATTATGTTTAAACTATAGTTGGATGACCCCATTGAAGTTTTCCCGAACATTGAAGGACCAAATTGTTTTTAAAATATAGTTGGATGACTCAATTGTATTATCCTACAAGTATAAGGTCTAAATTGCTTTAAAACTATAATTGGATGAGCCAAATGAAGTTCCCCAAATGGTTCGAGGACTAAATTAGATTTAAGCAATAACCGGATGACCCAATTGAGTTTTAATAAATTTGAAGGATGAAATTACTTTCAAACAATAGTTAGATGAACCAATTGAATATTCCTAAAAGCTGAAGGACTAAATTGCTTTTAAACAGTAGTTGGATGACCTATTTGAAGTTTCCAAAACACTAAAGGACTGAATCGACTTTACATAATAGATGGATGACAAAAATGAAGTTTTCTAACATTTGAATTTAATTGATGAAAAAACATAGTTGGATGACCTAATTGAAGTTTATCAAAAGCTGAATTACAAAATTGACTTTCAAGAATAGTAGGCTGACGAAAGCGATGTTTCCTAATAGTTAAAGGACTAAATTGCTAATGAAAACTAGTTGGATGACGAAATTGAAATTATTGAAAAGTTTAAGGACTTAATTATGCCCAACAATAGCAAGATGACCAAATGGATGATTCATAAATGTTGAAGGACTTATATGCTGCAGAACAATAGCTAGATGACCCAATTCAAGTTTCCAAAAGGTCGAAGGACTAAACCGACTGTAAATAATAGTTGGCTGACCAAACTAAATTTTCCCAATAGTTGAATGACTAAATTGACTTCAATTGATAGTTAAATGACCAAACCGAAGTTTCCCAATAGTTGAATGATTAAATTCACTTCAATTGATAGTTAGATGCCAAATTGTAGTTTCCCCGACAATTGAATGACTAAATTGACTACAATTGATAGTTAGATGACCCAATTCAAGTTTCCCGATAGTTGAATGACTAAACTGACTGTAAATAATAGTTCAATGACCACACTGAATTTTTCCAATAGTGGAATGACTAAATTGACTTCAATTGATAGTTAGATGACCAAAATGAAGTTCCCCAATAGTTGAATGACTATATTCACTTCAATTGATAGTTAGATGACCAAAATGAAGTTTCCCAATAGTTGAATGACTAAATTGCTATTGAAAGTAGTTGGACGACCCAATTGAAGTTTCCTAAAAGCCGAAGGCTAACTTAACGTGAAGAATAGTTGGATAACCAAAATGAAGTGTCCTAATAGTTAAAGGACTAAATTGCTATCCATAAGTAGTTGGATGACGAAATCGAAGTTTTCTAAAGGTTGAAGGACTAAATTGACCAGAATAATAGATGGATGACCAAATTGAAGTTGTTTTGAAAGATGAAGGACTTAATTACTTTCTAACAGTAGTTGGACGACCGAATTGAAGTTTTTCCAAAAGCTGAAGGACAATATTGCTTTTAAATAATAGTTGGATGACCCAATTGAAGTTTCATGAACAATGAAGGATTTATATGTTAAAAAAATAGTTAGATGACCCAATTGACGTTTATCTAAACTTTAGTGATTGAATTGGTTTTAAGCAATAGTTAAATGACCGAATTGAAGTTTGTTAAAACTTGAAGGACTGAATTGGTTTAAACTATAACCTGAATGCTAAACCCTAGAATCCTAAACCCTAAATTTCAGTTGCGAAATCGAATTGAAGTTTCTTAAAACTTGAAGGACTAAATTGGTTTTAAACTATGCCCCTAAAACCAACCCTAATCCTAAATTTCGATTTGCTAATGCTGCCAAATTCATTGACAACCTCCCCCAGGTAACAGGTCTTTACTGTTTTCTCTATTGAACAGGCCAACCTTGCCCAGTTTTTTCAACATTGGCTCTTACATGTGAGGAAATAACAATATCCAGTTTACAAGGGCTTGATACAATGGTGGGTGAACATGGAACTCAGCTATCCGGTGGTCAGAAGCAAAGGGTTGCAATTGTTACAGCTATTCTTAAAAATCCAAAAATCCTTCTTCTTGATGAGGCAACAAGTGCTCTGGATGCAGAGTCAGAACGCCTTGTGCAAGATGCACTTGAGAATGTTATGGAAAATGGATTCTACTCTAGACTTAGATGGCAACTTGAGCAAGTCTTCGAGTCGCAGAATTTTCACGAGGAGATTGACAAGCAGCAGATCAGAGAATGTTATGGAAAATGGATTCTACTCTAGACTTAGATGGCAACTTGAGCAAGCCTTCGAGTCGCAGAATTTTCTTGAGTAGATTGACAAGCAGCAGATCACTCCCTCCTCCCTTTGGTGATCTTGGTCTTATAGACTATCAAGAAGCTCAAACTGGAGAAACCAGAGATGAAAGGGAAGTCAAGGTTTTGAAGGAACATAAGAAAGTTTCTATAAGATGCCTTGCATACTTAAAACAAACCCGAGTTGCCATATTTGCTGCTATGATGATTGGCAGCTGGGGCACATGGCGTAGTCTTTCCAATGTTTGGACTTACTTTCATCAGCTATTAAAATTTTCTTTGAAGCTGCACATAAGCTTAAGAAAAATTCCGGGTTCTGGGGACTCATGTTAGTTGTCCTTGGCCTATTTACCTTGGTGGTTGTACCAGTACAGAATTCCTTTTTTGGAATTTTTGGTGATAAGTTGATTCAAAGAATTAGTTCTTTGTCCTTCAAAAAGGTAGTGCACCAGGAGATTAGTTGGTTTGATAATCCTCGCAACTCAAGGTTTGTAAATTCTTTACTAGCGTTCATCAAATTCTTTGATTCTATTCAATTGAGACTAAAAGAGAAGTGGTCGTTGGACGCAGTGGTGCTGTTGGTGCAAGGTTTTCTACTGATGCCTCGGCTGTAAGGAGCCTTGTAGGCTATGCTTTAGCGCTAATTTTCCAGAACATAGCTACATCGGTGATAGCAGGCCTCGTGATAGCCTTCACAGCCAATTGGTTGCTAGCCATCATGATCCTTCTTGTTCTGCCCCTTGTTGTTTTGCAAGGATTCCTCCAGATGAGGTTCTACAAAGGGTTCAGTGCAGATGCCAAGGTATTTTTCAGTACCTGAACATTATGATCATTCAAGTACTACTTATTTGCATGTGTGTATGCGTGTATATACCTGCATACATCTAAGTAAAGATGCAATAAATGTAATGCAGGTGATGTATGATGAAGCTAGTCAAGAGGCAAATCATCTGTAAGCAGCATCAGAACTGTCGCATCTCATTAAGTGTTGAAGAGAAGGTTATGAAAATGTACGAAAAAAATGTGAGGCTCTGTGAAGCAAGGAGTTCGGATTGGACTCATTAGTGGAGCAGGTTCTTTTCTCTCTTTCGCACAAATTCCTTCTGTTTCTACATTGGAGTGGTTATGATTCAACACAGGAAAGCATCATTTGGGGATGTGTTCAAGGTAAATTAAGAATTTCCTGTTCTTATAATTCGCTTGCTGAATTCATCTTCAATTAAACCACAATATTCTGCAGGTTTTCTTTGCTCTTACAATGTCAGCTATCGGAGTTTCTCAAACTATGCGGACAAAGCTGAGGATTCTGCTGCTTCTATATTTGAGATCCTGGATAGTAAACCCGAGATTGATTCAATTAGTGAAGAAGGCACGACATTGTCTAGTCTTAGAGGTGACATTGAGTTTCAACATGTAAGCTTCAAGTATCCAACACAGCCAGACATCCAAATCTTCAAGGATTTGTGCCTAAGAATGCCTTCTGCGAAGGTATTATTCACTCAAGCAAATAAAGAAATATCTGCACATGGGAAAACAGGGGATGTAGCTGAAGAGGAGATCATTTCAGCAACAAGAGCTGCTAATGCACACAACTTCATATCAGGATTGCCTCAAGAATACAATACTAACGTTAGAGAGAGAGAGAGGAATTCAATTGTCTGGTGGACAAAAGCAAAGAATTGCTATAGCAAGAGCAATTTTGAAAGATCCAAAGATACTTTTGCTCGACGAAGCAACAAGTGCACTGGATGCTTAGTCAGAGCGTATAGTCCAGGAAGCCTTAGAGTTATGGTGAACAGAACTACTATTGTTGGAGCTCATTGCCTGACTACGATAATGGGGACAGCCAATATTGCTGTTGTGAAGAATGGAGTCATTGTTGAAAAGGGAAGTCACGACGTGCTTGTGAAAATGAAAGATGGGGTCTATGCATCATTGGTTGCTCTACATTCTTGTTCAGAATAAAGCGAACCATCACTCTGTTTGACAGAGTCTCAAGTAACTGAAATTTTGAATTTTGATTTAGTTATCAACATAGCTTTTATTATCATCTGCTAGTTATACAAGTCACGTAATCCAGTATCATCTTGACAAGAAATTGTTGCCTATACATACTTCCAATTCTTATCTCGGACTTAACAAGATTAACCATAATTAAGAAATAAAATAAAATCACGCGATGAAATAATTAAATATTTCAAGTACGTGTTTTTCAATACAAAGTAACATTGCAACTTCTGACATACAATTTCCTTCATTAATTACTATGTTAAATTGGCTAATCAATAAAAGGGCCTTATTTGAGTAACAAGACTTAAATCATTCTTCTACTAGTTGACACACATTTATTCAATCAAAGCAACTTGATTCTGGGTGCAGATAGCAGCTTCCATACCTGCATACAAAAATGTTAGCAGATACCATATTTCTCATTTAATGAACTCAGCATGCATGAATCAAGAACCAGATTATTCTTACTCTAAATTCTCATGGCGTCGAGATATGATTTCCCATCAAGTTCCCGCGAAAATAATCCTTTAAAATAATCAACATAGTTGATTCTTTTGAATTTTGCTGGAGTTTCTGGAGTCACAAGGCTTGGTGCTGGACCTAAATCACCATCTATATTTGGGTTGAAAAATGTGGCAATGGAGAGCCTTTCTTTCTTCGAGTTGACAGTTGCTCGATGTTCAATGCTTCGGTAAATTCCATTCGTCACAATCTGTCAAAGCATATAAATGGAAACGATATAAAGACTCAACAGATCTCAATGAATACAACATAATTTATAGGCTATGGATACACAAACTGTTGAGAGAACAATTTATAAATGGAGTGACTTTAGGCCATTTGATCATGTACAAATACCTCCAAGACGTCTCCAATGTTGATAACAAAAGCATTAGGGAGTGGTGCAACAGGAATCCAAGCTCCATTTTTCTTAATCTGAAGACCTTCAATTTCATTAACTTGGAGGAGGATGGTGAGTCCAGCTGCATCAGAGTGGGGGCAAAGGCCGGTAACGAGCTCCGGTTGGGAGCAGGGAGGGTAATAATTCATCCTCATTGCTTGCATCCCTTCTTCGAAAACCATGTCCATTTCCTCAGCTTTCATGTGTAAAGCTTTAGCCATTAGGTCTAGGATTTTCACGGCAAGGTTTTTCAATTCTGCGGCATATTCGTCTATTGCATCCCTGCAAAAATCAAGAATAAAGGAGCCAACTAACAACATTTTCAGTACAGCTATCAGATGAGATTAGACAGTACAATGTCTTCTTTAATACTGTCCAATCTACTACATACTAGCGATACATGTTTCTACCTGAACTTAGCAGGAAGCTTGGGAATTAAGTGAGGCTTTCTCAAGTGGATTGGTAAGGTGATTACATAGAATAAGTCTGCCCAATCAAGCTTTTGCTCTTCTGATACAACAAAGGCCTGTCCATAACCCTCTGTGTCCCCTGATTCTTGACTATACTTCTTCTTTTCCTCTATTGGGAGATTGAAGAATTCTTGAATTTCTAACTTCATTTCCTCCACCTTTGGAAAGCTAACCCCATGGTTGATCAACTGCAAGTAGCCAAGTATGATCATATAAAACAATATCCAATAGTTAATATTGTTAGGACTTATGTTGTATTAGTAATTCTTTAGACAAAATGATTATTATAAAAGAATATGATTATTGTAAAAGAGTTGTAAAAATCAAGGAGTCTTTTAAAAGGTTGTACATATGAACTAAAAGTCTTTGCGTTCGAATATGGAACGAGGAAAAAGAGTCGCTGAATTTACACTAGTATATCACCTAACTGATGCTCGAGCAGAAAAAGAAGAATCATTGTTGCTCACCTGTCGCCCAACTATCGCTCGAACGACATACTTGTCGCTTGCCTATCGTTAACTTAGCGCTCGAGCAACTGTGTTTTTTGAAAAATCCTAGTTCGTTTTTTTCAAGAGTTCTATCTATCCTATACTATTCAAATACATTTTATTATAAATACCTTATGCCTAGTACATTTTTGGGGTGTGGTTGATCATTATTTTACATCCTCATAATATCAATACAAGATTCAAGAACACATCCAAATAGTGAGATTAATTTTTTTATTCTTGAGATCAATCAACTACAAGTTGAGAAAAACATCAAATTCATATAATCCAAAACACCAATTTCTTAGATATAATTAGGAAAATACTTTCTCGATAGCTTTCAGAGGTTGTTGAAAATTTAGGGAGGTTGGACCATAAGTACAGGAATAGTACAAGAACAAAGTATTCTTGGTGATCCACATGAAAAAAAAATTCCAAAAAATCGGAATCAAGTGTGAGTGGAGCACATTCCAGCTGGTTTTGAAAATTGCAAGAGTTAGATCAGCGAGTCTAGTGGGTATTTTAGGTTGGATCATACTATAAGTTCTTATTGTCTATAGTAGATGTTTCTGGTTTGATCTCGGAGTTTTTTAACTAGTCAAGGGTTTTCTCCGTCAACAATTCTTATGTTACTTACCTTCCTTTATTTATTATTGTGGCAATTCAATATAAGATAACTTGACTTGATTGCAATTAAAAAGTGAATTGTTACTTTTAATTAATAATTTTTAAATATGCATTATTCACATATTCACCATCTTTAGGTGATTTTAGGTTCTTTCAAATACTAATCAAGGACCTTTAACATGATATTAAGAATTACTGAATGACAATAGTGGTGTCAAACGTGTCAAGCCACAAGAACGGATAGGTAGGCCTGTTGTAGGGGCCAATCGTGCTAAATGTTTATAGTAGTTTCTGTGCATACCTGAAAGAAACCCCATTCTTGGCACGCAGTGTGCAGTTTTTGAAGCTCTGTATCCATTGAATCTTTCTCCATCAACTTTTCGATGTCAATCACAGGAATTTCATTTTCAGGTAAGGAGGAAATGAGATGATCTTGATTAGGACGCTGGTATCTTGGTGGAATAGTGGTCGATTTCTCCTTGGCCAATTCCTGCACAATAGGCACCTGTAAAGAACTACCTAGCTTTTTAAACCTTGCTTCCATCTGCAGCACTTTTGCCAATGGTCTCTCTCCCTCTCCTATCTTTGATCTTCTCTCCAAATTATACACTCTTATTCTTTATCCGAAACTCTCTATTTTGTAATCATTAGTTGAATATAAATTGATTTTCAATCCTAATTAAGCCACGATTCTACATTTGTTTACTTAAAAGTCAAATATGGTGGCAAACATTATTAGGCATGTGACATGAATATCGTGCTAATTTGGTATTTTCAAGGTCCCGCCAAATTATGAAAATGAAGAGTCATGCTACATGTATAACATTGATTGACAACACTCTATTTGACATCATCATATCCATCAATTTTATTACTTTAAATTAATCCAATTAAATTATCTTACGTTGTTCTTCTGTCCAAATTTTATCACATTTGTTCCCTTTAAAGTCAAAGAATGCGTCCAGCATTATTAGGCATATGATAAGAATATCGTGTAATTTGGTATTTTCAAAGGTCCCACCAAATTGTGAAAGAGAAAGTATGTGTAGTTTTCAAATATGTTTCAAATCAAGATTAGGTTTCAATAGATTTTTTCTTGGTTTTTTATGGTTAGATATCTCGTCAGTGAGAGACATCTTTTTGGGANATTTTTTCTTGGTTTTTTATGGTTTGATATCTCGTCAGTGATAGACATGTTTTGTGGATACAAAATAAAGAAAGGGAAATGGAACCCACTACTTGACTTCAACCTTAAATTACAAAATTACTATGCATTATTTTATATTCTAAAATTACTGTTTACTACTTGCATCACGTAGAAATGCTCTCAACTTTTTCAAAAGGATTATTAGTATAAAACGTCCATACGTTCGGAGATGAGTATGCAAAACGTCCTAACGTTTAATTTTTTGTATTTTCATCTCTATTTCCAAGTTTCATTGTGAAAATCGTCATTTTCATACATTTTCTTAATAAAATGACAATTATACCCTCCTATTTAAAAGAAAAGAAAAGAAAAGAAAAATAAAGAATAAATTGCAACTATACTACCAAAATTTTCAATAGAATACAAATAAATCGCAAATAAATAATTTATATATATATAAAAAAAATCATCCCCTTTCTCTCCACTTTCACTCACCAGTCGTTTTGGTCACAAGGCAGGAACAAGATTCAGGCTGCTGTGAGTTGAATGATATTTCACTTTGGTGATTGATTTAAGTTTTCACTGTAATTAGTGTCTTCTAGAAAGGCGGCTGCTGCGACTGCATCTTGTAAATAAAAGGGTGTGTTTAAGTCACATTATTTTGGAAGAATGTATTTTGGAATAGTAGATTGATGGATAATGTGTGGCTGAAAAAGAAGAAAAAATTGTTGATGTGATGAAAAATATTATTTTATTGAAAAATATGTGATTGAAAATGATTAAAAAATGAAAATGAGAAAAATAATATGGCTCAAACAGGGACTAAAGATGAAATCATACCAGGGAAAACTAAGGTATGAAAATTTTGATTAACTATTCTAAAATCGTTCACCTTTGAATTGTCCTTTCTTTTCCACGTTTATATTTTTGTTGAAAAAGATTGTTGACCCCAAAACTGGAGATGAGAAGCTAGTTACGATATCTGTTGATGATGGAATTCGACCAAATGCCTCAATTGCAGACCTTGGAAAGCTGAAGCATGTTTTCGAGAGATGGAACAACCACTACTGGTAAATAAGAGTGATATGTCAAAGTCATAATTGGGAATTACAAACTTTCGTGCAATAACCTCTCAGGTAGGCTGCATTGCAGGAAATTCTAGCCAAGTGAGTAGAGGTAGCAATCGAGCAAAGCGGCTCGTCGGCTCGGCCGCTTGGCTCTTCAAAAATGAGCAACAAGCCAATTGACGAGCTCGAGCACGAGCCGAGCAGGCCGTCTCGTTTTTATACGAGCAATTCGTGGGCGAGCTCGTTCGTGAGCTCATCTAAAATCGGGTGTTTTTTTAAAGGCTCATCTTCTTAAAAAAAAATATATTTGGGCGAGCTGACGAGCTCGTGGGCCGAGCCGAGCTCGCCCGTTGACAAACGAGCCACGAGCTTGGTTCGGCCTTTGCCACCGCTACAAGTGAGTGATGGTGCTGGAGCTGTGCTCCTTATGAAAGGCTATATGGTGGTGGTGGTTTCCGGTGGCGGTTGGGTGCTGTTTCCATCGAGTGGAAGTGGAGAGAAAGTGGATGATTTTTATTATTTTATTATTTTTTAATTATTTTATTTGGGATTCATTTGTATTTTATTTTTCTTTATTTTCCTTTTGTTTTATTTAAATAAGAGGGTATAATTGTCATTTTATTGAGAAAATGTATGAAAATGACGATTTCCACAATGAAACGTAGAAATAAGGGTGGCAACGCAAAAAATTGAAACGTTAGGAAGTTTTGCACACTGAATTCCAAACGTAGGAACGCTTTGTGCTAATAACCCTTTTCAAATTAAAATCCACCCAAAATGGCTGAAAATTCGCCAACAAATAAGGACAACCGCAAAATCACCTTAAAAAAAAATCTCCGCCGTTCCATCGATATGTTTAGTGTCATTACAAGTAAAATCCATAATGATCTTTTACATCATTATATGTGGTGTCATTCAAACTTGTTATTTTACATTGTGTTACATTATTGTGTTTGTTGTGTTACTAAATATGCCATGTTCAACTAAAACGACGTTATCTCCATGTTACGCCTCTAGAGTCTTGTCAATTAATAAGATTAACAAACTATAAACACGTAACATTAACAATATTTTTATATGATCAATTCAGAATGAGAAGTTGAGATAACCTTCATGAAGAATCGGTGTGGGCATTGTACAACAACTGCTTTTGATAATTTGATGTCACAAGATTGTCAAGTATTGCAAACATTCTATCAAGATCTTGTTATCGATATTAATTAAATTAAAATTCCATGAAAAGATTCTCCAACTTGATGCAGTTTCCGCCAAGGTCTATCTTATGTACACAATAGTCGACTGTATTTTAGACAGTTTAATAATGAAATGTCACGTGACATTATGTTAATATTTCTGTCAAACTCTCCTGGCAATATAGCACGACTGTTTTATTGAAAATCAAAGAAATGATTTGGTATGACTGCGTGAAAGTTGTGCTAAGTGGTAATTTCAAAGGTGCCACCAGCTGAATGAAATCATGTGTGGTCTGTGGGAGGAAATACATGCCAATAGCCTAAAATTGAAGCCATAATTCAAGAATGGCCCTTAACTTTTTTAAACAAAAAGAACTACCAAAAATACCCCTAAGATATAATTTGCATACTAGTCAT